>CAUYQG010123526.1:0-18355 GCA_963574415.1 Tarsius wallacei | reverse complement strand
AATCCAGTCCTCTTTTGATGGACAGCATGGTTGCTTCCAGGTTCTTGCTATTGTGAACAATGCTGCAATAAACATATGTGTGCAGGTATCTTTTTTATAGAGTGATTTGAGTTCTTCAGGGTATATTCCCAGTAGGGGGATTGCGGGGTCATATGGGAGGTCGATATTTAGATCTTTTAGGAATCGCCATACTGTTTTCCACAGAGGTTGTACTAGTTTGCACTCCCACCAACAATATAGAAGTGTTCCCTTTTTACCACACCCTCTCCAGCAACTGTTAGTTTTTGAGTTATTGATAATTGCCATTCTGACTGGAGTTAGGTGGTATCTCAGAGTGGTTTTGATTTGCATCTCCCTAATGATTAGTGAGGTTGAACATTTCTTTATATGTCTGTTGGCTGCTCGGATGTCTTCCTTTGAGAAGTGTCTGTTCATATCTTTTGCCCATTTTATAATGGGGTTGTTTGTTTTTTTCTTTTCATCACTTTTGAGTTCCTTGTAGATCCAAGATGTTAAACCTTTGTCAGAACTGGAGTTGGCAAATACTTTTTCCCAGTCTGTAGGCTGTCTCCCTGCTCTCTTGATGGTTTCTTTGGCTTTGCAGAAGTTTGTCAGTTTAATGAGGTCCTACTTCGCAGCAACCTGGATGGAACTAGAATCTATAATACTGAGTGACCTCTCACAGAAACAAAGATCTGAGTATCACATGTTCTCACTCATATAGTGAACCTTGAACTTCCAATGTAATACTATAAGAAAATAACTGACAGTGGTGGGAAACTATGTGGAGGGGAGGGGAAGGGAGATGGGATTAACAGTACTCAATATCTGTCTGGGGACGGGGAGACACCTCTTATCAACAAGGGTGCCTGAACGAAGCATATTTGTATACCTAACTCTTAACTGTACCCTACAATATCATAATAAAAAATACTGATTATTTAAAAAAAAAAAAGGTAAATTTACAAATGTAGTACACAGCCTTGTTTGGGTCCTGGATTGAGGGGAAAATGTCTGTAAAATATATTTTGGAGATAGCAGGTTAAATCTGAACATAGACTATAACTTAAAGGACATTGTGGGATTAATTTTCTTAGAGGTGAGAAGTCCACAATATAATGATTGGTTAAATATGTTTCACATGATGAGAAACTCTGCAGCCATTAAGAATGATGATGTAAATCCACTTTTATTGAAGTACAGAGGGCAGCAACATAATGATGTCCAGTTGTTAAACCCCGTGGTCAATTCTTGTCTGAACTTGACAGTTCTCAGCAAGCTTCTTTGCATGGTTTCAGGATGCCGCATCCTCTGGCCTTTCTCCAGACTCGCTGGATGCTCTTCTCCCCTGCTGCTGGTGGACACCTGGCTCTCTTCTCCATCTACACTCACTTACTTGGTGAACTCAGTAAAAAACACATGGCTGTATGAGCATATGTATGAGGACAGTCCTCCGATTTGTATCTCCAGCCAAGCCTTCTCTCCCAAACCCCAGCTCCACTTACCCGCTGCCCGCTCGGCACTGCCTGTCCTTATTAGATGTCTCAACAGGCCCAGCACTGAATTCCCGGTCTTCTCCCACAAACTGGCTCTACCCACAGAATTCTCCATCTCAGCTAATGGAGACTACAGATGTACATTCTTCTAGTTGCTCAAGACAAACACCTTTCTGTCATCTTTGAGGCCTCCTTTTTGTCACAACCTAATTCACACTGTCATAAAACCTCTTGGCTCTATCTTCATTTCCACTGCCACCCAGGCCCACCGTCCTATCTCACCTAGGTTACTGCAAGAACGCCTGATGGTCTCCCTGTTTCAACCCTTGCCCCCACTGAGTCTGTTCTCAGTATAGCAGCCATATTTTAATGTGTGAGTCAGATCCTGTCACTTCTCTGCCCTGGTGTCTACAACGAGTCTCCATTTCACTCAATGTAAAAGCCAAAGCCCTCACAAGGCCTGTCTTTCCATTGTCCATTCCAGTTAGCACAGGCCTCTTAGACATTCTTTGAACTGATCAGGCTTGTGAGACAAGGACTTTAAACTCAGTCTGAGTTCTAGCTCAATTACTGGGATGTTTCCAAACTTTGGTTTCCCATCTACAAAATGGGCATCATCTGTCCCGTCCACCTCACAAGATTAAAGTGGAAGTGCTTTTTCATCCTAAAGCCTTCTGCTATGATAATAATGTACAAGGGTTATTACAGTTTTCAAATGTTGCCTCTAAAACGTATCTTGCTTTGCTTGGGAGTTTTTTGTTATTCATTTATAGATATATAGTTTTAACTCTATCCAGAGAGGCCTCTTACTTGTTTCTGTACCCTAGAGTTCAGTGCAGTTCTTGGCCCAAGGGAAGAGAAGGGAAGGGCAGGGGAGGGAAGAAGAAGATGGGAGAGGGAAAGGATGTGAGAAGGAAGGTCGTTCCATGGCTAGAGCACAGGTTTGGGAGTCAGCTGGTCCTGGTTAGAGTCCCAGCCCTACCACCTAGCAGCTATATGACCTTGAGCAAGTACCTTAGTTCCCTTATCTGTAACTTGAAGATAATAATAATTGCTTTTTCATAGAGTTGTGAGGAATTTAGGGAGATAGTCCTTGGAAAGGGCTCAGCATATTTTTTGGCACATGTTTTGAGTGTCAGTCCTCTCCTCCGAGGTTCTGATCACCTTAGGCCAAATTACAGGAATGCTCTTAGAACAAAATACGGTCTTTGTCTCCATCCAACAGCTGAAACATTAAAGCATCAAAGCAGCTTAGGTGGTTTGGTTTTGTTTTGCAACTTAGGAGATATCATATACTATTATATTATGTTATATTATATCATATTATTTTATATTCATATATAGATATATAGCCTGCAACAAACTGCTTTCTCTAAATTACTAAATCAGAAGGGCACTTGTATTTCAGAGTTGTCCTTGGCTATCTTGCTGACCCAAGTGAGGACATTCAGGATCCAGTGAGTGACAAATTCTTCAAGGAGGTGTGGGTTTCAACAGCAGCTCGAAATGCTACAATTTATGATAAGGTGAGGTTTGCATATTTCCCCCTCTTTTCACTGAATATCATCACAAAAAAAGCACATCATTGTTTCTGCATCCTGTTCTGTATTGGTACAGAGCATTCTTAATGAATTTTTTAAAGCCCAATACACTTCCAGGCTGTAATAAAATACCTCTTTGTAGACACTGATAAACAAGCTCAAAAAGCATCATGGATTATGGTTCAGAAGAGGTTTTAGCAGCATTCTGATCTCTTCTCTAATGCAGGGATCCCATCATGAGCTCCCTTAGCATGTTTGCCCAACTTTTGTACATGTTTAGTGACAAAGAGAAGAGGGACATATGGGATCAAAAAAATGAGTCAGAGCTGCGTTCAACGCCACTCAGCCCTTTGCTCTTGCCATAACCTTGTGTATAGTGACTTGACTTTCTGAGTCTCCCTTTCCTTGGAAGTGATATTCACTAGGGTAGTTATGAGGGTAAAGAATAGTCTATTAAATTATTTATCACACAGTGTATAGTAAATGGTATCAATCCTTATGGTGAAAGCATATTAGTAATGAGACATGTCCTTGGTTGGATGGCTCTAACTTTAGAAAGGTGTTTTAAGATCAGCTGCATTTGCATCCAAATGCTTCTCCTGTGAAGTCTATCCATGAGTTATGACAGTAATGTACAAGGATTAAGAATTGTCTAATAGTGGGCCGGGTTACCTCAAGAAGTGGCTAGCTTCCCATCATGGAAAATATCCAAGCTGAGATTCCTTGACCACCTATGAGAAACTGGGTAAAAGTGTGTTTTCTTCTTCATGACTTCCAGAATCCCTTCCGGCATGTTGATGTCATCACTCTTCATGAAACATGACCACTTTCTGTATAGCCTTATTTCATACTGAGGACTCAAGGCCATGATCAGAGGTCATGTGTATAGTCTTTAAAATGTAATTTTACAAATGCACAGCCTTGTTTGGGTCCTGGATTGAGGGAAAAATATGTATAAAAGAGATAACAGGATAAATCTGAACATAGACTATAACTTAAAGGACACTGTGGAATTAATTTTCTTAGAGGTGAGAATGGCTCTATGATTATATAGGCACATGTCCTTATTCTTAAGAAGTACATGAGGAGTTATTCACGGATGAAGGATTATGATGTCTGAAGCTCACTTACAAGCAGCAAAGTGTTATATATTAACAATTGATAACTCTGTATAAAGGTACAGATATGAACATCTTTCAAAAGAACAGTAGGGCATATATAATATGCAATTTTTGTCTTAGACCAAAATCTGTAGTGAAATTCAAGGATGATTATTATCCAAAAAATTAATGTGTGGTAACATCAGTAACATTCTATACCACTAGCTTGACTTTATTCTCAGGTTAATGACTTGTGTACATCAGATATAAGGATCAAGCCATGATTTTTTAAGATAGTAGCAGATCTGTTTATTTGCAACATGTAACATGACCAACTCTTAAATCAGGTCTGTGCTGTCACATACAATTAATATGTGTTTCATAAATTTAAGGTCTTGTTTAGTGGAATAATTATTTTCCATAAAGGACCTATGTTTTCTTTAAACTTATCATTTGATTTTCTATTTATGTTCTAATCAGGTGTTTCGGTGCCTTCCCAATGATGAAGTACACAATTTAATTCAGCTGAGAGACTTTATAAACAAACCCATATTGGCTAAGGAAGATCCCATTAAAGCAGAGGAGGAACTGAAAAAGATCCGTGGATTCTTGGTACAATTCCCCTTTTACTTCTTGTCTGAAGAAAGCCTACTGCCTTCTGTTGGAACTAAAGAAGCCATGGTGCCCATGGAGGTTTGGACTTAGGAGTTAGACTGGTTTGCAGCTCAAAGACTTATACCCCAAAGACCACATGCACACAGTGACTTCCTGAGACACCGTAGTCAAAGCCAGTCCCAATGCACTCCGTATCCAACCCAGGGACCTTGGGAGTGGCTGGGAAGGACCGTGGTCATACTGATATAAGGACACTGAGTAGCAGCAAGGCTTTGTGATTCCGTCTGACTAAACTTGTGAAAGGGGTGTGTGTACTTGTTGTACTCAAATCCCATTACAGATGCCAAAACCCATTTTTTTTGTCACGGGAATTTACCTGTAACTGTGATCCAGGTTGCCAAAAGTTGTTTGAGCTTCCTTATTTTTCTCTGATCTTCATTTGTGGAGCCAGTATCTGCTGGGACATGCCCTCAACGCATAGTCCGTAAAGACACTGTTTGAGATATTGTTTATTACTAGGAGATATCATGCTGCTGCTCTAAATTCTTCAAGGTTACATAGGATGCCCCTGTCCCTCCAGCCTTAAAGTTGTAGTGTCCACCCAACCAAGGACATGGTCATTATTTCTTTCAGTTACTGTATGAACAGGACAGACATTAGGCTCTATACCACAGCCTATGTTAGACACTTCTGATGACATTGGCAGTGTATCTTGACACCACAGAGCAGCAGGAAGGAATTCAATTCCAACACAGCAGGAAGGAATTCAGTTCCTATGCTTTGCTTCCAAAGGCACTGACAAGATGTGTCCTCATGCTTAGACCCCCCGATCAGATTTGAAAACATGCGTAGGATGTGCGATTCCACAGCAACCCAATAAAACTCAGAGCACACAGCCTTCAGAAACTTCCAGGTTTTTTATCTGGATCCATTCCAGATAAAAAAAAAAGGAGATTCCTTTTAGTCCTATAAAATTCCCTGTCATCCTTAGTGGCTGGATTAAAATTTGAGTTTCTATATTTCAAAATCAGTGAATACTATTTGTCTTTCAAGAGAATCAAAGTCTTCATAATGCCTACAAAGCTAATAAGTGCAAGTCTAACCTTGTTTGACATTCAGCTTTCCTGCTATGTTATCTTCTTTAAGAAAAAATTAATTGATTATAAAATATGTGCCACTTCACTTGCAT
Source organism: Tarsius wallacei (assembly GCA_963574415.1). Classification (NCBI taxonomy): domain Eukaryota; kingdom Metazoa; phylum Chordata; class Mammalia; order Primates; family Tarsiidae; genus Tarsius; species Tarsius wallacei. Next base: position 12,414 of record CAUYQG010123526.1, on the reverse strand, counting down.
GATTAAATATACATTAACATTCCAGCAGGGCTTCCGATGAAGTTAGAATACTTGCTGATTTTCATTGTCCTAGTCTGTGAATTGTTCTGAAACACATTTCCTCTTCAGATGTTAGAGTATTCTTTGGTAGACCAAAATTGTACTAAGCAGAACTATTCTGAGTCTGAAGAGTTAATGTGGGTTCCCAAGGCCTGTGCCCATAAGACATGTCTGTGGCTTATCTGGATAGACTGTCATTTGGGTTGTTCTTCAAAGAAGCGACACCCAATCCCTGTTGTCATGGAGCTGATGCTTCAGACGGAAATGTTAAACAGGACCACAAAGTCAGTGATGTGAGTTAGCAGAAGAGCGAGACGGTGTCACATCCAAGAGAGGATATCACAGCTAGTGGATTTCTGTAACCAACAATGGAAATGAATGTTTTATGAGTAAATAACTTACTTCTCATATGGCTGAAGATGGCAAAATGACTTCATTCCATGGCAGTTGTAAATAAGATTTGCTATCTGTCAAAGAAGTTTAGGTTGGCATTTGAAGTATTGAGTATATGTGGAATACCTCAGAATTCCTTATATTTTATTTTTAAATATTTTTTAAACCTTAGAACAGTTAACAGACTGGCTCTTGATTTTGTGCAAGATGTTCCCATAAAACTATAACAAATAAAAGTCTGAAGGGATCCTTTCCCTTAAAAAGTCAGTTAATCCAACCCCTCCCCATGCTATAGATGAGGAAACTAAGGCTCAGATGGAATGAAGAACTCACTTAAATCCACTCACCGTGTAGATGGTGGAACTGGGACTAGCAAAATTGGCACAGTCCGTTCTTGGCTTCTTTCTTCACTTCACTGCCCAGAAATGAGGACATGCAGCAAGCAGGTTTTATAGCATCTCTAAGCTGTTAGAGATGTCTACAGCCACCTTCTCACTGTGTGCTCACAGGACAAAGAGGTGAGGCATCTATGTGTTTGTCTGTCTCCCCCTACTAGAATGTAAGCTCCATGGGGCAGGGACCTTCCGTATTTTGTTCATAGTGTACCCCCAGAGCCTGGAACAGTACCTGGCACATAAGAAGAGATGTCAATAAATGTTTAGTGGAATTAATAAACAAGGTAAAGGAGAGAGCTAATGAAATGAAAAACTTAGTTTCAGGCAAGAAATTATCTTGCTGGTTTCTGTTGCATCTTCTCAAAGGCAAAATGCTTATCTGAAAGAAGCAATGGGATTTACTTGAAAGGATTTTGTGGAAAATTCCATGCAGTAAGTGTCTTTTTTGTAGTAGCAGTTTACGTAGTGCAGCATTCGGCAAACATCACGTGGAATGTGGCCACAAGATGTACTGTATTACCCCCTTACCTGTCATTCTCTGACACCGTTATTAGAAGTTCAAATAATTTATCTTTAACATTGCAAAGTCTGATAATACTTTTAGAATGTAAATAACTCAAAGCCTTGAAAATCTATCATGAATCTGTTCAACATTTTGAATTGACTATAATCTTGAAATGCCTATAAATGCTATACCTGACACCCTGCTGATCTCTGCAGTAATTTTTGTTTTCAAGAAGGAAAAATTCTGGTATTACAAGAAACGAAGAATGGAACATGGTTATGGCCTGTTAAAGCTATTCAGATTAGCCAAGTTAGGCGTTGCCGGTGGTGCAAGCCTTTGTTCTGAGTCATGTGTCCGGCCCTTGACTCACCTTCAGTGGGATGTTTTGAGTTCTTAGCTGTAATGCATTGCTGAGAGGTATGGAGAGCTGACCAATAGATAGTTGTGTGGCATACTGTAAAAGAAAATATCGACTTTCAAAGCACCTTTGAAAGAAAATTTTGTCTCTCAAAATATGAACAGTTAATTTTATATGTTAGAACTTGGGAAATTAGATCATGAATTAACAATCTTCCGGGTGAAAACAACAAGCTAAGTCATTTTGCAGATGTGGATTGGGCAAAATAGATTGCATGTGGATATAGTGATGAACTTTTTTCTGCATCTCCTCATTCCTTATGCCTTCAACCTCTATTTCCAACCAAAGCACCTCCTTATATAAAAACCATTTTAGAAGACAAGAAGAAATGTCCTGGAAAAACCAAGAGTAGGCCTTAAATTCATCTGCTCAGGCTGCCAGAAGAAGGTGCCATAGATTGGGTGACTTAAACAACAGAGATTTATGTTCAGCAAGTTTGAAATCGGAGTGCCACAGGGCTGGTTTCTGGTGAGGGCTGGCTTGTCTCCAGCCACCTTCTCACTGTGTGCTCACAGGACAAAGAGAGAAAGCTCCCTGGTGTCTCTTCTTACAAGGGCACTAATTGCATCATGAGAGGCCCACCCTCATGACCTCATCTAACCCTCATACCTCCCAAAGGCCCTATCTCCAAATATCATCACACTGGAGGTATGGGCTTCAACATATGCATTTGAGGGGAGGCACAAACGTTGTCTGTAACAAGCCTCTATAGTAAATCTTCATTAACTCACAGTTTTAAGTGACTGACACAATATTATGTTTTCACCGAGGTCATTGTTCTTTTTAACTTCTCTGATCTGATGTGTTTCCTGAGCATTTTCAGGTGCCTGTCATCCTCTGTGGCAGGGATGAAGAGGACTCTCTGTGTCTCTATCCCTCTCTACTCTTTCTAGTTTAAAATGGGCAAATGCTAAAAGATTTTAGATGTGCTGGGAATATGTTTTTATTTCTTTGGAAGATTTGCTGAGGTCAGCTGGCAGTTTGGTGATCTATAATGAGTTTGCCCAGCCTAGTCTTTGAGAGATTCTTGTATCTAGAAATCCACTGGAAATGGAATTCCTCAACCTCTGTCAATAAAATACGAGTAGAAGAATCAATGGATTTGCATTATTTTTAAGGGGGCAAGGAACATAATATTATTCCTAATGTCAGTTTAATTCACATGTAAGATATTCCTGGCTTTCAGGAATATTGGAAGGATTCATGAAAGGAATAAAAAAAGTCACCACTTCATTTTATAGGTTATTTTATTTTTCTTTTATACCACTTATGCCTTTTAGCCTAAAAACAAAAAGTAATCAAACACTGGATAAATGAAAATTTGTCATACTGTAATCATATTAAACTTTTAAGTCCTAAAGTCAGGTTGGATGACAGTCAAACCAAAACAGGCTTAATCACTCTTCCCTATTTCCAAGCAACTGTCATTTTTCACTTTATTCTAGATAAATGCATTTAAGTTAATGTCTTCCTGGCTCTGTGTAATGCTAGGAAATATAACATCAGGCCACGCACGGTGGCTCACTTTGGGAGGCCAAGGCTGGAAGATTGCTTGAGCCCAGGAGTTCAAGACCAGGCCGGGCAACATAGCAAGACCTCGTCTCTACAAACGCTGGGGTTCAGAAGGCAGCTGTCCTCATCTACACAACACTTCTGTTGAAACACTTCCAACCATGTGTGTTTATGAGGGCTTGTCTGGGAGAAGCCCACCCACTTGAGCTGGCCGCTTCTCTTCCTAGAACCAAACACCATGTAATTGTGGTTCCTGAAAGGGCTAGGCTGTGTTCTTTGAGTAAATCTATTGTAAAATGTTGAGCCATGAAGTAGGAATACTTGAAAACCCTGTTGATGCAGGAAATTAAAACTTCCTCAAATCTGTCTAGTTGAAGTACACTGTGGATATTTTCTCCTTTCTCTAGAGGAACAGCAAACTTTTTCTTAAAGAGAGTAAATATTTTAGGATTTGTGGATCATACAGTCATGAAGGCACATAATCACTTATGTGTGTGGCTGTGCTCCAATCAAACTTTATTTACAAAACAGGAGGTCCAGCCTTAGTTGGCCAGACTCTACTCTCTCTGGAGAGGCGACTAGGAGCTCTGGTTCTCTCCAGAATATCTGGGTATCCTGAGTGGATATTTATCACCCAACATTTGCTTTTTGTGCAAGAGCATGTATGCTCCAACTGCAATACTTTGACGTAAATTTGTAAAATGTAGATGGTCAGCCCCTTTGGCCCGTCCATTTTATGTGAAGAATCCAAGTGGAATACACATTAGGAGGGCATGAAGTTTTGGGTTGTTTTTTGTTTTTGTTTTTTGGAGTAGGGGTCTCTTTCTGTCACTGGCTCACTGCAGCCTCTACCTCCTGGGCTCGCGGGATACTTCCGCCACAGCCTTCCAGGGGCTGGGGCTGCGGCTGCACGTGGGACCAGACAGCAAATGCGTGGGAAAAGCCTGGGCATCAGCGCCACGGAGCTCGTGCAGCCATGCCGGCTGCCACAAGGGGGCGCTCCTCGACAGCCGCGCCCCGAGGTCCGCAGCGGCACGGGGGAGCCCTGATGCCAAGGTCAAAGCCTCCGGCCTGGCGCGGGTCGCGTCTGCCAGACCCGTGCTGGCGGCCGCGCTGCCTCTCCTTCCTCGGCCATGAGTCAGGGCGCCTTGGAGGGGGAGGGCGCGCACACCCAACGGCCCCCGGGGCTGGGCTCCCTGGCGCGCGTCCAGAAGGCAGGCGAGGGACAGCAATTTCGGGGGGGGGGGGGGGCCGAGGGGTCGCGGAGGAGAACGCGACGGGTTTCCGTCTCACCTCCCGTTGTGCTTCCATCGTTGGTTGCCTGGCCCAGAGAGGGAGCCAGAAGTTGTGAACTGATGCGCCACGGGCCGAAGAGCGTGCACGTTTCTAAAATTCCTTTCCACTTTTATTTGGAGAATGGCAGTTTTCTTTTACTTTAACTTTTGTGTCTGGTGCAGAGGTTTTCATCTCGATGTGCACAGGCTGCACTGAGCCCACAGGCGAGTTTATTTAGACCCCACGATGCTGGAGATGATCAACCGTTTTCTCATTCTCTCTCTCTCTCTCTCTCTCTCTCTCTCAGGCTGGAAGTCAGTGGCATGATCACGATGATCAGGCCTTGACCTCCTTGGCTCAGGCAATCCTTCCCCCTCAGCCACCTGTACTGGGACTACAGGTGCACACCACCACACCTGGATAATTTGATTTTTAGTAGAGACAAGGTTTCGCTATGTTGCCCAGGGTGGTCTCAAACTCCTGGGATCAAGCAGTTTGCCATCTTTGGCCTCCCAAAGTACTGGGATTTCAGGCCGGAGTCACCACACGTGGCCAGCTGTCCCTTTCAGATGGGCCTGAGTTGGCCTGGGTTACCACAGTTCTCACCATTCCTATTGCTAAACAGGGCCAGACTTGTGACTTGCTTTGATCAATAAAATGGGGCAACAGTGGCATCTACAAACTCTCAAACCTAGGCTTTAGGAAAACTGCTGTTTCTACTCTCATCCTCTTAGGACACTGCCATTGCATGAGGGTAAAAGACTATGAGGAAGGAGAGGACCAGACAACAGCCAGGACCAACCAGCAGGTGTGGGAGTGAGGCCATGTTAGGTCACCAGACCCAAACTGTCGAAGAAACCAGCAGAAGAGCTACTCAGCTGAGCCCGATCTGCTGACCCACCAAATTACGAGCAAATAAAATTGTCATTGTCTTGAGCCACTAAGTTTCAGAGCGCAGAATGGTTTGTGACACAGCAACAGATCTGATAGAGTCACACTTCTTCATGGTATTCTGTTGTTCCTTCTTTACATTCTAATTGCACTTTGACCTTCTGCCTTCTGGCTTCTAGCCCCTCCACCTAAACTGACCTACCTATGCTTTTAATGTGTTTTATTAATATATAACTGCAGGAAAACAGCCAGACACATGGCAAGAATGATGCCATCTTGAGTAAAAACCACCATGATGACTGATGTCTGACTCCTGCATACCAAGGTGTTCTGTAGGAAGGTCTTTACAGCTTAACCTGTAGTCCCAGCACTTTGGGAGGCCAAGGTGAGTAGATTGCCTGAGACTGCAGGTTCAAGAACAGCCTGGGCAACTTGGCAAGACCTTGTCAATACAATAAATAAAAAATTAGCTGGGTGTGGTAGCGCATGCCTGTAGTTCCAGTTACTTGGAAGGCTGAGGCAGAAGAATCGCCTGAGCCCAGCAGTTCGACACTGGGGTGGCCTTGGGTGTGTGTGCCACTGCACTCCAGCCTGGGCAACAGAGTGAGACTCCGACGCAAAAAAAAAGAGGCTTATCTAATCTCCCCAGTGCTCATGAGTTTTGACAAGAAAGTCTGAGACATGAGCAGCTATACATATTTTACCAAATAAAACTTGCTTTCTAAAAGATATTGTCCGGAATGTGGATGCAGGGATCTACTGAGACATCACTTCTCTTTGTAGGCCCCTATTAAGTGTTTCTTCCTGAGAAACTTGATTTGTCAGCCTCTTTCTTCAGCCTCTCAGCCCCTCAGGCTTTGGGGGTAGGTCTGTGTATACCAGCTTGCTCAGAACAATAACATAATACATACATAAAGTGCATATGTTATAAATATGCAACTGGATTCATTTTCACAAACTTGATGAACACACGTAAGCAGCACCCAGATCACGGAGGTGAGGCCCTCCCTTCGCCTTCCCTTCCAGTCACCCATTCGCTGAAGGGCAGTCACTCTGGTTTGAAGTTTTTGTACCTCGTTGGCTTTTCTTCTTTCTTTTCTTTTCTCTCTTTCTTTCTTTCTCTCTTTCTCTTTCTCTTTCTCTTTTTCTTTTTGTTTTGAGTTAGGGGTCTCTGTCACCCAAGCTGCAGTGTAGTAGCACAATCATACCTCCCTGCAGCCTCGACCTCCTGGGCTCAGGCAATCCTGAGTCGCTGGGACTACAGGCATGCATCACCACACCTGGCTAACTTTTGATTTTTTTGTAGAGAAGAGATCTCATTATGTTGCCTAAGCTGTTTTCAAACTCCTGGGCTCAAGCAATCCTCCCGCCTCAGCCTCCCAAAGTGTTGGGGTCATAGGCGTGAGCCGCCACACCTGGTCCCTCACTGGCTTTTCCAACAAGGACACGTTGGGTCTTTATCTCACGAGACCTCCCTAGCTTCCTTGCCTTCTAGGCCCGGGGACGGCACAGGATCGCCCCTTTCTCCACTTTGCCTCTGAGGTTCTGGGTTGTGCTCCCATCTCACTCCACACAAGGCCAAGCCATCCCGTGGACTCTGGCTTCACTGCCCTCTGTACAGCCCAGGTCTCCCTCCTCAATGCCAGACCTGAGGATTAGATGTTTGTGTTTGCTTTCTTCATGTGTGCCTCAAACTCAGCAACACTGCCATCCAAATGGCCCTAACCATCAACACTCCCTGCCAGCCCCACCAAATGCTCCCAAGGGCCCCTTCTGCTGCATCTCGTGTCGGGGAGCACCACCATCCATCAACTGCTAGCGTGGAAAGCAGCTGTCATCCTTGACTCCCTTCTTTCTCCCAGCCTCTCCCACCCTTCAGCCGCCAAGTCTATCAGTCCTGCTACCCGACTGTCCCTCGGTGGCTTCTTCCCTTCGTACGTGCCCTCCCAGGGCCACTCCCTGCTGTACCTCCTCTCCATCACCTCATCTGGAGTCACTGGCCTCAACTTCAAGTTTGCTTCCTCCCAGATCCTCTCATTGCAGTCAGAGAATTTTTGCATGCAGATCTGATCATGTGTCCCCTAGCTTAAATCCTTTAAGAGACTTTTTTTTAGGGCGAAGTCCTACTCGGGGTCTGCAAGGCTTCTTCCAGATTGGCCCTTTCTGAGCCCTCTGGCAGAACGTCTCCAGCTGCCGCTGTTCTTTTGAGCAATCCCCAATCTGGCTGCTCCGTCTCGCTTGCCTCTGGCTTCCACGGAGGCCGTTTTTTCCTGCTCGGAAGCCTTCTTGCCATCCCCACGTCTGGGTGGAGCCGCGGTCTGCTGGGAGCCCCCACAGCACACTTCATGGTGTTTCCACACAGTGTATGACGCCGGCTCCTTTTGTTGTTCCCTAGAAACACTTTGAGCTCTAAGCAATGGGAAGGCATGGACGGTGTCTTGTGCACTGGGGCACCCCTAGGGCTGAACATACCCCAGACATGCCAGGCGCATGACAGATAGTCAGTGGAGAGAATGGATAAGTCTGATAAAGAGGTAGATGGAAAAAGAGACAGCAGATGGCTGGGCACTTACCAGGAACTAGAAAGAATAGACATGTTTGGACTGTGCCACTGCTCGAGCTAAAAAAGGCCAAAGTCACATCAGCAATGAAAAGGAGAAGGTGTGTAAGAAGACACCAACCACGGCAACTTCACTCTCAGCCAGTGTCTCCAGAGGCCAAAGGCAACCAGCGAGAAGGGAGCTGTTGAGGGCTTGATGCCTGTCACTAGGAACTGGGCAGGGTGGCAGTGGTGCAGGGAGGAGGAAATTGGGGGCTGGGGACGGACAAGGGCTGATTTTACACATTCCGTTTTCATACATTTTGTTTTTACACATCTCAGCATTTGATGGTATTCTGTCTGATATGTGTTATTTGGGTTCCCCGGAAAACAAACCTGAGACAAAGACTCATTCTGAGGACGTCCATACGAGGGAGGGGTGAGCGAGACAGAGAGGGGAAAGGCCGGTCAAAGGTGCGTTGAAGAGCAAGTGACCGCTTAAGCCTCAGAGGGCTGAGGGCACAGGATTGAAGGGCACCCTTGGGATGTGAATCCCCATCCCTCAGCAACTGCCCCGCACACGGTTTCAGCGGGCGGCTGGTCAGAGAGAACTGGTGGAGACACAGAGAGAAACCTAGTAAGGGCAAAGTTGCCAACACAGGGGAAACGTCCCCTCAGCGGCAGGTGAACTCGGAGGCCGACTGAGGGCTTATACAGCTGCACATCAACAACACTGGGTTGTATGAGCCGCTAATTCTTCATGGTAGTTGGTACAGCCTGTATAGAAAATATTTTGGAGGCTCTTCAACAAATTAAAAATAGAGCTACCATAGGATCCAGCAATCCCACACCTGGGTATTTATCCAAAGGAAATGAAATCAGTATGTTGAAGAGAAATGTACACTCCCATGTTCATTGCGGCATTATGCACAACAGCCAAGATAGAAATCAACATGGCAGATGAATGGATAATGGAAGTGTGTCATGTCTCTATATATACATGTACACCATTGTATGGAATGTTATTCAAATAAAAAAGGAAATCCTTCCGTTTGTGACCACATAGACAAACCTGGAGAATATTATGCTAAGTGAAAGAAGCTAAACACACAAAGACAAATACTTCATGGTCTCACTCGTACGTGGAATCTAAGAAAGTTAAACATGGAAGCAGGGTATAGAAGGGTGGTTGGCAGAAGAGGCTGGGTAGAGAAAGTGTTGGTCAAAGTGCACAGACTTTCAGGTATAAGATGTATAAGTTCAGCTGGGTGCAGTGACTCAAGCCTGTAATCCCAGCACTTTGGGAGGTGATGTGAGGGGATTGCCTGAGCCCACGGGTTCGAGAACAGCCTCTGTAACTTTGCAAAACCTCATCTCTACAATTAAAAAAAAAATTAGCTGGGTGTGATAGTATGTGCTTGTAGTTCCGGCTACCTGAAAGGCTGAGGCGGAATGTTCGCTGGAGCCCAGCAGGTCGATGCTGGGGTGGCTGTGAGCGTGCCACTACCCTCTAGCCTGGGTGATGGAGTGAGACTCCAACTCAAAAAAAAAAAGATGTATAAGTTCAGTGGACTTAATGTACAACATGGTGACTATGGTTAATAATACTGCATTGTATGCTTGAAATTCAGTAAGAGCCTGGATCTTAAATGTTTTTGCACACACAAAAAGGGTAGTTATGCAAGGTGATAGATGTGTTAATTAGTTTGATTAGGGTAATTATTTCACAATGTATATGTATATCAAATAATCATTTTGTATACCTTAAATATATACAGGGAATTTGTTTTTGTTTTGAGTTGTGGTCTCTCTCGCTCTGTCGTCAAGGCTGGAGGACAGTGGCATGATCATGGCTCACTGCATCCTTGACCTACTGAGCTCAGGCAATCATCCTGCCTCTGTCTCCCAACTAGGTGGAATTACAGGCACATACCACCATGCCTGGCTAATTTTTTTAATTTTGTTATAGAATGGAGATCTTGCTGTGTTGCCCAGGCTGGTCTTGAACTCCTGGGCTCAAGTAATCTGCTGGCCTCAGTCTCCTAAAGTGCTGGGATTACAGACGTAAGCCACCACAGCAAGCTTATATATAGTTTTTATTTGTCACTTATACTTTAATAAAGATGGGAGAAAAAAATTTATGACATAGTAATTCTTATCCATTCTAGAAGCATGTAATCTCCTTGAAGATAGGAATCTTTTAACTTTTGTCATACTTTGTATTGAGCTTATCACAATTCTGATCATGTTGCTCAAGTTATGCAAAAATTGAGCTGAAAAATTACCACCTGTGTCCTCTTCCCCCAAGGCTTTCTATGCCTCTGATATGTGAGATTCATTAGATTAATTCATGAAGTCTGGGGGAGAACCAAAGAGGTAAAAGCCGTTTTCATGTTAGAGTAGTGCGATAAAGACTGGATTTCTAATTTTTTCCTTGGTATATATAAAGTGTCAATCATTTTTTCAAGATATAAAATACAGTTAAAGCTCTAATAATGGAACTAAACCTCAGGTCAAAATCTCATCTGAAAGGTTTTGAAAAAAATTAAATAGTTTTTTCCATGATAGGCTGGTCACAACATAGTAACTGGCTTTCCCCAAAGTGAGTCATTCAAGGAGGAGCAGAGCAGAAGTCACAGTCTTCTATAACCTCCCCTCAGAAGTCACAAATCATCATTACCACAATATGGCCTTGGTTACACACTAGTCAGCCCTATTCAGTGTGGGAGAAGGCTATCCAACAATGTGGACACAAGGAGGCAGGATTAGTTGAGTTGTCTTGGAGTCTGACTGCCACATACACTGGCCATTATTCTCCTTTCCCCCACCCCCCAGATTGCTTGTTTTTCCAGGTAGATAGATATTTGTGTGGGGTATTTTTGTCTGTGTTCTTTGCATAAGCTGATTATTTTGTGTGATAATGCTCCTTCCCAGGAGATGTACATGACCTTCCTGTGCTTGCAAAAATTTCAAAGCCTTTGTCTTCATATTTATCCAGAATTCTATTGCAAGAGCTGTCAAATGGCTGCCAACTGCTGTTCATAAAAAAAGACATCATGATAGTTTTCCAATGCCTAGAAAAAAAAGCCCATCAAGAGCCTGAATTTTTTTTTTTTTTTTGAACCTGGTCTCACTCTATCACCCAGGCTGGAGTGTAGTGGCCTACAACCTCGACCTTCTGGGTTCAGGAGATCCTCTTGCGTCAACCTCCTGAGTAGCTGGGACTACAAGCATGCGCCACTACACCTGGTTAATTTTTTCTTTTCTTTCTTTCTTTCTTTTTTTTTTTGTAGAAATGAGGTCTTGTGATGTTGCCTAGGCTGTTATCGAACTCCTGGGCTCAAGCAGTTCCCCTGTCTTGGCCTCCCAAAGTGCTAGGATTACAGGTGTGAGCCACCACCATGCCCAGCTAAGAAACCCAATTTTGATTAAGGTATAATATTTTTTGTTCAACTTAAGCAAACCTCAACTCTTCTTTTTATTGCTGCAAGTAGTGGGATTTTGTTTTTTGGAAAATGTATCCTCAAATATCATGTGTAGATTAATAAGATAGTCGGCCTTTCATTAGAAGTCAAAAGAGGTATACAAGGAAAAATCTTCCTCTTCGGCATTTTTATAAACCAAAGAGAACTACAACAAAGAATGGTTTTAAAATAAAATGTTGGGGGATGGGATTAATGGTGGTGGGTATCTATCTGAGGATGGGGAGACACCTCTTATCAACAAGGGTACCTGAACGAAATATTTTTGTATGCCTAACCCATAACTGTACCCCACAATAACATAATAAAAAAAAATATATATATATATATTTTAAGCTACTTTGGCTATCAAATGCAGGGTTTTTTTTAAGATCTAGGGATCCAGAGATGTGTTTTGGGGTTTATAAGCGCTATAAATTTGTAATGTGATGTGTGTGTGTGTGTGTGTGTGTGTGTGTGTGTGTGTGTCTGTGTGTAGGTATATATGTGATTTTCCAGGAAACTAATAGGCACAGAATACCAGAATAATTGCATAGTATAATTGCAGAATTTTACAGAACACAAAATTGTACAGGTTCCTAAGGTACAATCCTTGGGAAAGGTTGGGTTTATAATGGAGAACAAAACTCCCACTTTGCTTATCTCCTGGTTTGGTATCTTACACTGACTGAATTAAAGATGATGTCTTTCTACAACGTCTCCTTTGTGCCTTTTAAATTTTATTTTTACTACTTCAAAGAGAGTTAGTTATATCCAGAGTTTAAACGGTTTCACATTTTTCATTCTCAAAGGATTATTCTGTGAATTATTTCTCTTCCCAAGAGTAATGTTTGTAGGTTTTTTTCTGTTATTAGGTGAGTCCATTTTTTGTTATCCTCCTTGCTACACTGTTGGGATTGAAGCCCTATTTGCAAGAGTTTCCATCCAGGCTGAAAAGGTGCTGACTAGTCCCCCCTTACTTTTTC
>CAUYQG010123511.1:0-49193 GCA_963574415.1 Tarsius wallacei | reverse complement strand
AGGTCTAACATCTGGAATCTACAGGAAACTCCAGATGTGCTAAAAAGAAAAAGACAGTCTCATTAAAAAGTGGGCTAAAGATATGAATAGACACTTCTCAAAAGAAGACATATGAGCAGCCAACAGATACATGAAAAAATGCTCAGCCTCCCTAATCATCAAAGAAATGCAAATTAAAACCACATTGAGACACCACCTAACTCCATTCAGGATCCTCATCATCAATAACTCAAAAAACAGCAGATGCTGGAGAGGATGCAGGGAAAAGGGAACACTTTTACACTGTTGGTGGGAGTGTAAACTAGTACAGCCTCTGTGGAAAACAGTGTGGCGTTTCCTAAAAGATCTAAAAATTTACCTTCCATATGACCCTGCAACCCCCCTGCAGGGAATATACCCGGAGGAACTCAAATCACTCTGAAAAAGATAACTGCACAAGTATGTTTATTGCAGCATTGTTCACAATAGTGAAAACATGGAACTAACCATGCTGCCCATCTAAAGAAGACTGGATTTAAAAAAAAGGTGGTACATATACATGATGGAATATTATGCAGCCATAAAAAGGACAAAATTATGAACCTTGTAGCAACTTAGATGGACTTAGAGTCTATAATAATGAGTGATCTATCACAGAAACAAAGAACTGAGTATCACATGTTCTCAGTCGTAAGCAGACCGTGATCAATTATTGTAATACTATAAGAAAAGGTTTGGCAGTAGCTGAAAAATGCTGGTGGTTGGGTGCATGGGAGTGCTCGGGATTGACAGTAGAGGGAATCTGCTTGGGGCGGGGGGCACACCTCATCAACAAGGGTACCTGTATAATGAACATTTGTATACCTAACCCTGAATTGTACCTCACATCTTTAAGATAAAAAATGTTTAAAAATAAAGACTTGCAGTCAATATTGCTTAGGGTTCACTTAAGAGCCTCTATTCATGGTGCCAGAAAAAGCTATCAGTTCTGGCTTCCAGTAGTCACACCCACATATCCATGTATACAACCAAATAACCACACTCATCAAAGCCACTATGTATCCATTAAGTTGGGTGAATACTTTCTCACCTAGCCTGAAACAAATTATATCCAGTTCTTTTTTTTCCTACCACATTTAAAATGAAATTAAAATTTCTTATGTGTTCTTCCAAGGCTGTAAGTGAGCTGGCTTGTTTCTATTGCACATGAACCTCCAGCTACCTGGCCTCCATTCTATGCCTAAAATAAGCCACACTTATTTCCATTTAAGGCTTTATCATAAGCTTTCTCTTTGTCTGAGGTACAGCTCCAGAAAGCTTAAAATATATTAATCCTTCTTGTCATTAAGGTCTTTGCGTTAGAAGCCACTGAGAGAGAATTTGCTTAATGACCTTATTCAAACTATCTCAATGTCACCACCCAGTAAAACTTTTTACTTGCTTTCTCTTCATAATGGCAAATATTTATATGTGAAATTTGTTATTTATATCAGATCATTATCTGTCTTCTCCACCAGAATATAAGCTCAATAAAAGAAGGGACCTTGTCTCTACTATTTATCCTAAACATTGACATACTATAAATAATGATGAGCTCTTAGCCACTGTGGTAGCCAACCTCCAAAGTGGCCCACTGCTCTGCTCCTCCTGCTATACATGCCCTTGTGCAGTCCTCTAAGGCCGGCCTCTGTAAGCAGTGGGATATTATGGAAATGACAATGCATGACTCCCCAGGATAGGTCATAAGAGAAATTTTGGCTGCTGCCTACCTCTCTTTTGGGGTAAAGCCAGCAACTTTGTCATGAAGACACTCAAGTAGCTCATGGAGATGCTCCCATGGGAGGATCTGAGGATTCCTGCCAATAACCACCACCATGTGGGAGAGCCACCTTGGAAATTGGTCCTCCAGAAATTGGTCCTCCAGACTCTGTCAAGGCTTCAGATGCCATAGACCTAGTTTATATTTTAAGCACAATGTCATAAGAGCTGCTGAGCCAGAACTATCCAACTAGACTGCTCCCGAATTCCTGACACACATAATCTGTTTGAGATAATGAATATTTTATATACACTGCTAAGTTTGGGGGTCACTTGCTATGCAGCAACAGATAACTAATGGATCCATGCTGTACTAACTGCTAGGTCTTGTTTTTAAGGCTTACAGTAGGCACATAGTAGACAAACAACAGGTCTTGGATATATTAATAAATAAAAGAGTGGTTGAAGAAAAATTCTCATATGTCACTGAACTATGTTTAAATGAAGACTAATTATAGCTTACTGCAAGATACAAGATGTAGTCATTTTTTAAAAAAGTTGACTTTACAAAAGATGGCTACGATGAAGTCAATATTACATACTAGAATACCCAGTTCAGGCTCTGGCTACTCTCTAATTTAACTCCCAGTCTGACTTGTGTTAGCAGAGTACATTACCAGAAGAGAATTTGCCTCATTCTCTCTTCACTTACAGGTCTTTAACTTCTATTTGCAGGTGTTTTTGCCTTCTAATCTTTCTCTTCATTGTTTCTATAGCTTTTGTCATGATAACAGATGTACTTTTTGTATCCTTTCAAATCCTGCCATTTTGCTTTAGAAGAAAAAGATTTAAATCAAATTGTGGTTCATTTGTGGTATTCTCCGCAGACATTTATAACTGACAACTGAATGCATCAGTTACTTTAAATAGCCTGACTATAGTCATTCATAACAAAACAAAGAGATGCTAACTGGTGGAGGGCTGACTGATGAACAGTTTTGTGAAGTTGAGGAAGGTTGTAATACTTTATAGCTGGAACTCGAGCTTTCTTAGGAATCTCTGAAACATATTTACATTACAGAGTCTGATTCAAATTTAAACAGAGCAACAGTATTTGGCACATTTTGTTGATGATGGCTTTTTTTAATGTACTTTTTTCCTGTAAACATTATAGTTAATGTTTAAAGCATTTGCTTCTCTCCCTACCAACAACTTGATTTTATTAACAGTGATGAACAGCTTCCATTTTATCTCTGTACACTCCATGAAAAGCAAACCTTGCTATTTGTTTCATGTTGGGAGGATTTACTTTACCTTATAGTCACAGTGGGTCTATAGTTTCCCATTTAAAATGAAGAGATGCTTTAAAAAATGTGTATTATTTTGTTTTAATGATTTTTATACTCATGATTCTCATTTTTGTGCAGGTAAAATAAGGTACATTAAGATCAGTACCATTGTGATATCTAGCAGCATTAAATTTCCTGAGTAGGAAATGTTCAAGCCTTAGTAGTTTTTGATCATTAATTCACATTTCAAAAGAAAATAAATTCAGGATTTGGAAAACAGCAGGTGCAAAGGGAATTATAACTATCTCTTCTTACTATTAGGGAAAAAATAAAATTGGCGGCGATAGCCTTGTCATTTTCTGCACTTCTATTCTTAATGATAATTATATGACCAAGTGATACACATTAGCAAGGGCAATAGAGATATCAAATTATATAGCACTATTGGCACTATCCTAGAAACAGAAAAACAGAACGAAAAAAGAAACATTAGAGTTATTTATCATTGATGAGATGTAGCAATATGAGATTAGCATTTTACAATGCACAGTGATATTAAATTCTAATCTAGTGCAGGTTTCTCATCAGCACCACTGGTGACATTTTGAGCCAGATGTTTCTTCATTGTGGAGACCTGTTGTATACAATGTGGGCTGTGTAGCTGCATCCCTGATCTCTACCCACTAGGTGCCAGTAGCATCATTTCAGTTCTTACAATAAAAAATTTCTCCAGCCATTGCCAAAAGTCCCCTGAGGGCCACTGCTTTAAAGTACCATATAAAGGACCTACATTTTACACAAAAATCAAGAGCAGAACATGGAGAAGGTTTAAGACCTATCCTACCTCTACCAAAAAGATGAACAAGAAATGGTACCAAACAGCATTGACTCAGATAGAAGCAGAGACTCACACAGCTGGGAGAGGTTTTGGAAGGTATATAGGTCATCTTCATTTTATGAATGGCACTCTGAGACTTTGGGAGGAGTGTAGGTTTGCTCAAAGTCATGCAGCTTGTTGTATCAGGCCTGAAACTTTATGTTTTCTTACTTGTATGCTGTTCTTTCTTTATACCTGTAGTTAGCTCACCCTTTGCAAAGCTTAGATTTAAATCTTAATTTTCTAGAAAATGGGCTGAGTTTGCATTATTTTAGCCCATGGGAAAGACCAATGTCACTGCAAAGAAACATCGCTGTTACAGTACAGAACAATTGTTTACTCCTTCTGGGATGGGCTGCAGAGAAGAAGCAGCACTCTCACCCTGAGCAATTGTCTATCCCTTCTAGATGGTGACTAGTGGGAGATCTAGATGTTGGATTTTGTTTTTCTTGTTTTAATTGACTCCTATAGCTATGCTAATGATATGAGTTTCAAGACTACAATGTATTATCTGGGTTCAAATTTTTGACTGAAATTACTTACTAGCTGTGTGAACATGGGCCAACTGGGTAACTTCTCTAGGTATGACTTTTCACATTTTGGAGTGAAAAATAAGATAATTGAAACTAACTCATAAAGTTGCTATAAATATGAAATGGAATGATTCATATTCATAATTGAGCATAATTTCTAGTACATAGAAAGCACTTGCTAAATAAAAATGATGTCGTTGCTGCTATTGTTATTGTAAGTACTGTTATTAAATTTAATAATTTTCAAAAGTGTTAACTGTGCCTAGAGAGATGTGGGTGCTCTTCTTTTTAAAAAACATGCACACAAAGTAAAAAATAAAGATGTATGAGTTAGTAGGGAGGTTTCTCAATTGTGGTTAGTATTAACACTGACAAGGTGGAATTGTTCAAGAATGTTTTCCCCATAAAAGGACTTTAAGATGAATGACATGCATATAATCGTTACAGTTTAAACTAGTCATAATTACAGAAGATAGCTTTAATTTGATGCTTAAATATGATAAATTGACACAAGACTATTAATGTGAATATGAAAAAGATATTATTTTTGTAGATCTTTTAGAAATATCCATTGAGTAACTCCTATTGACAGTCAATGCTCTTCTCCATGACTCACAGCCTCACTAAGTCAAGTTGGTAATGAGACTCAAATATAATGCAAATATAATTGCCTGATGTCGTTGCCTTCACCAATTCAACAATTATCCCTATCTTGGGACTCTCAACTATTAATAAAATATAATACAGGATTTCAACATGTATTACAGTTGGAAAAGAAGTGAAAAATGTGATGCCTTCTCTGTGAATGCTTTAAAATGAAAAATCAAATGATAGGTGGGAGCAAGGCACAAGAGCAACAACAACTTATAGACTTAGGAATAATTTCAGAAGTCTTCTATTACCCCAGATCTATTGCTGATAATTAAAA
Organism: Tarsius wallacei; assembly: GCA_963574415.1. Lineage (NCBI taxonomy): Eukaryota > Metazoa > Chordata > Mammalia > Primates > Tarsiidae > Tarsius > Tarsius wallacei. The sequence continues at coordinate 43,829 of CAUYQG010123511.1, read as the reverse complement.
CAAATATCATCAATTTCATCTACTCTGTTGGCACTATACAGATGGGAATATCTAGATACATAATTTGGTTGCCTTTCTAATTAGATTTTATTGGTATCCACTTGAGAATTCTTGGCTCTTGATTTTTGTGTAAAATATAGTCCCAGTCTTTTCAGTTTGGTTCCTTAGCATGTCATAAGGCATTCACGGCACTCTATTATAAACTGCCAAACTACACTGCATTTATATACACACCACAAGCAATATTAAACAATTTAATACTGCTAAAAACAGGAAAAAAATATTGTTACCATAGTATTGTAATGAGCAACAATTGAAATCCTGCTGTTCACTAAGCAAAATTCCCTGCTTTTTTGCATAATAAATAGCAAATCCTCATTGTCATCCTGTAGTTCATTGTCCTGATAGTTTCTCATGTGAAAATAAATTAATCCAGTCCCACCCCCCCTCCTTTAAAGGAGACAGTAGGATAGAATAGAAAGAACACTGCGTATGAAGTTAAAAGAGCCTAATCTAACCCACTTACTGGCTATGTGAACTTGAATAAAACCTAGTTTTCAAGTCTATAAAATACAGATAAAACTATCTATCCTGCCTGTCCCCCTCTAAGAATCACAACGAGAATTAAATGGAATTGTCTTCGTGGACTTCTTTATAAAGTGAGAAGCATGATGCAATGGTAAAGTATTATTGGGGGGGGATGAGGAATATCTAAGCTGTCACCAGAGTTCTGACATGTCTGAGCATGCCTACTGGATAGCAGAGCAATCCTCCCAGGAAACTGTTTGTATAAGAGACATGGTGTCTCTTTGAATAGAGGTCATAAATAAGAGAGGACTGGGTCAGGCATTGTACTCTGGTACCAGTAAAAAGAAATACAAATGAACAAACAAACAAAAAGAAGCCTTAAAAAATGAAAAACAGACACACAAATTTCTGGTCATTTGAAAAAAGTGAATGATCATAAAACCACTGTCAGTAGCTCTCATTAGATTTCTCTTCCAGCCCCATCTCTTTGGCCTCAAGTATGAGTTCCACGGAAGGTTGGCAGAGGAGCTCTAAGGAAAACAAAACAAAACAAAACAACTCGTAAAGCCTGTAAGATATTAAAGTGGAAGCAGCAACTCTTAGAGACCATCTAAATTAAGTAAGACTATAAAAGTAGAGAGAGGCATCCTTCCCCTGTTCTGCAACAGAACATCATTCAGCTTTGACAACTGAGATGTTCAAATTAATCATTGACTTGGTGGTGCCTGGCATTGCACATATTCCAAGGTTATTACTAAAACTCTTGGTGAGCATCTGTGCAAGACCCTGGCAGTCATCAACCCTACCTGATGCAATACAGTCTTCAATTAGGGGAGCTACCAGTTTCCCAGTATCCTCTGCTTAGCCCTGACACCCACATTTGGGCTATCTATAGCTATGTCTTTACTATATGGACCTATAGTTTGCTTTATATTCAATTTAATTTTATTCTATTAATAACTTAACGTTTTAAGTGAAGATACAGATTGAAAGTCACTAAAGCTTTCTCACATGATATCAGGGCTCTAGAGAGATCCCAGAGTCTTGTTGCTAAATTTCAATGGATATGCTCATTTGTTCAGTTATTCTTTTGATTTTCAATATAATGCTGGCATTCTTCCAATAAATTCCATTAAAACAAATTAATTTCTATTTTTTCCAGCCAAAAGAAGCTTAACTGATACATGTGAGAAGACTTTACAGATGATTAGACTTTGGCTTAGCAGGTGAGGGGGATAGTCAGTGTAATATGAGTTTCTTATGGTCATAATTTATGTTAACTTAGCCTGTAGTCATGTCTTTAAATGTAGTACAGTGTGATGGTTCATATTTTTTTTAATTACTGATACAGTGTATTTATGTATTTATTTAATGTCAGAGTCTTACTCTGTCACCCAGGTTGGAGTGTAGTGGTACATACATGGCCACCACAGCTGGGCTCAGGCAATCTTTCTGCTTCAGCTTTCCAAGTAGCTGATTTTTTTATTGTAGAGACAAGTTCTTGCATGTTGCCCAGGCTGGTCTCAAACCTGTGGGCTCAGGCAGTCCTCTTGCCTCAGCCTCCCAAAGTGCTGGCATTACAGGCATGAGCCACCATGCCTAGCTGTGATGGTCAATCTTATGTGTCAACTTGGTTGGACCATGGTCCCCAAATATTTGATCAACTATTATTCTCAATATTGCTTTGAAGGTATTTTTTGGATGGGATTTGCATGTATGTCAGTATAGTATGAGTAAAGCAGATTGTTCTCACTAATGTGGGTGGGCCTCATCCAAACAGCTTAAGGCCTTTATAGAACAAAGACTGACCTTTCCTGAGTAGGAAGGAATTTTTCCAGTAGACTCTTCAGACTCAGATTTTAACTCTTCCCTGGGTCTCTAGCCAGCTTGCTCTACCTGCAGATTTTGGACTTGTACCTCTATAATCCTGTGAGCCAATTCCTTAAAACAAATCTTTCTTTCTCTAGGTAGAGAGATAGAGAGATAGAGAGCTAGCTAGCTAGCTAGCGAGGTAGATAGATAGATAGATAGATAGATGGATGGATGATAGATGATAGATAGACACACAACACACACATACACACTGCTGGTTTTATTTCTCTGGAGAACCCTAAGCATGATACACATACACAGTTACTTAACTAGTCAGCATAGATATCTGCTCTTCTAGAAAATCAATTATCAGCATCTTTGTTGTAAGTTTGATGAAAATCAACAGGAGAAAGTAGTCATGATATTAAAAAAGTAAGTTATGGATTTTTTTAATACCTACAGGTTCTCTTGTCTATACAGAAGGTTGGGATGTAGATGCTTCGTTAATGAGCATGTGCCTATATGCATTTTCTATTTCTACAGTAACAAATTACCACAAACTTATTGGCTTAGAACAACACAAAGTTATCATCTGAAGACCAGAATTCTTAAATGTGTCTGGAGGGCTGTGTTTCTAGGGGAAACATCTGGGAAAGATGAGGAACAAATTGCCTAGGGAAAAATCTCATTTGTCTTACCAGTTCCTAAAGGCTGCCTCCACTCTGTGGTTCATGGACCCTTCCTGCTGTTGTTGTGACCACTGCTTCTGTCACTGCATTTTCCTCTTTGTCTCTGATTCTCTTGCTTCGCTTTTATAAAGTGCCTCCATATTGAACCAACATGAATAATCAAGAATTATTTTCTCATCTCAAGATCCTTATCTTCCTCTCACCTGCAAAGTTCCTATGCTCTATAAAGAAACACATCCACACACTGGGGATTAGGATGTGGATAGTTTCAAATGGTGGGAAACATTATTTTGCCCTTCACAGTGCCCCACATGGGAATGTGATTTTACAGGGGAGTTATGGCTCAGATAAAATCTGAGAACTATTTTTTTTCTGGAAGACAAAAGAAAGAGATCATTTATCTTTTTTTTTTATTTTCTTGACCTATATCAAAATTTGGATCCAAAAGCTTCTTATTTTCCTAATTCAGGATGAAAAAAGTTATGGAAAAAAAAAAAGACAGAAGAAATGTTTCTAAAAGTATAGAATACTAATTGCTGAGAAAGAGACAGAGGCTCTGTTCGAGTGGAATTTGAATTCTTAGTGAAGAAAGAAATAATAAACACCATAAATTGGGACACACTTCAATGGTGGAACTGACAGAATTTGCTGGAAATTTAGACACAAGAGAGAGAGGAAAGGAACCATTATGGCTCCAGCTTAGCTTGACCTAGCTATGTGGAAGGCACAGCACTAGGCAGTGCAGAGATATTGATAAGAAGGTAGAGACCAAATTTCCCTTCAATGATCAGGGTATAATGAAAGAAGAGACGCAGAAGTATATGCACAGACACAGAACCGAGGTCTTGCTATGAACAAGAGTGAACAAACCAATGGCCAAAGCACATTTAGAAAGATGTTTCAGCTCACTGCTCATCAGAGAAATGCAAATAAACTTAAGAAGTATTTTTTTCATAAAATTGAAAAAATAATAGAAAGACTAGTCAAAATTAATGACATTATGAGGATGCCCTAGAGGGTATCTCAGTCATTAGCTGCAGTAAAAAGATATATCAAATCTTATATTGTTTTTTGTTTTGTTTTGTTGAGTTGGAGTCTCACTCTATTGCCCAGACTGGAGTGCCGTGGCACACTCACAGCCACCCCAGCATCGACTTGCTGGGCTCCTGTGATCCTTCCACCTCAGCCTTCCAAGTAGCTGGAACTACAGGCGTGCGCTACCACACCCGGCTAATTTTTATTTATTGTAGAGACGAGGTCTTGCCAAGTTGCCCGAACTGATTTCCAACCTGAGGGCTCAGGCAATCCACTCACCTCGGCTTCCCAAAGTGCTGGATTACAGGTTGAGCCACTGAGTTCAGCCCAAATCTTATATTATTAAAGTAGTAGACAAGCAGGTACTTTTCACTATTATTGGTGGAAATGAAAATTGGCATTAGCTTTTCAGAAAAAAAAAGTTTCCATGTCTCTTAAAATTAAAAATATGTCATTAATGTGGTCCAACAACTACACATGTGGAAGAAAAATACAGAAGTATACAAAGAGGTAGATTCAGGAAGTTTATAAGAGTATTGTTTATAATAATTTTTTAAAAGACCAAATTTCTTTAAAATAAAAAAAGACCGACCGGGCTCGGTGACTCAGACTGTAATCCCAGCACTTTGGGAGGCTGAAGCCAGTGGATTGCCTAAGCCCATGGGTGCGAGACCCACCCGGGCAACTTGGTGAGACCTCGTCTCTACAATAAATCAAAAAAATTATCCAGGCATGGTAGCATGCGCCTGTAGTTCCGGCTACTTGGAAGGCTGAGGCGGGAGGATGCCTGAGCCCAGCAGGTCGAGGCTGCGGTGGCCGGGAGCATGCCACTGCACTCCAGCCTGGGCAACAGAGTGAGACTCCAACTCAAAAAAAAAAAAAAAAGACCAAATTTAAATGGTTTTTAACAGAATAATTAAAAGGACTATCTACATCCAAATAACAAATATTCCTAATGAAAAGGGAGTTATATGTAACAGCATATACAAATGTAAAAAAACACACTGGCAAGCAAAATTACATTCAGTATAATATAATCTCTGTCCAAAATCTTCACAAAACAAAATTATGTATATATTTTTATATCCATATGTAAATAGAAGCCAAGTTCTATTAGGATGGAGAGGCATTGAAGGCATTTACTTTACCTGTATTGCTTAATTGTTATGAAACAATATTGTACTAATGCAGCATTTATATAATTAAAATATAAAAGCAATGATAGAAATAAAATGGGGTTGTTTTCAGCAAAGCAATGAATGGCAAGGACTTACTGTGCTTGTTTTGTAAAAAAGAAAAGAAAGCTTATATTTTTGTCAAAGCTTTACTCATTGGATAAGCCCCAAATTCTCTTGATCATTTGGTGCTTTTCATATTGATGTGAAAATCAGATACTTTTTCAGACAAAAGACAGTAGAACATCTTTGAAATGCAAAGCAACGTAACAGTGCCATACTAAGGGTTTTATTCAATTACAAGGTCAATATAAATCAACACTATGGTGAGGTTTCTTGCAAAGCTACCTTTATCATTAACTGCATTAAAAGAGATGTCGAATCTTAAATGAGGGGAGAAAGAGCCCCTCTCTTCTCCATGCTGCTCACATTACCTAGAATACTATAGCAAGGTGTGTCCATCAAATTTGAAGCATGTGCAAACAAATAAAGCATAGTTGTGAATGAACTTGAAACAATGTCCTGTGAACAATAGAAAAATGAACAAGGAGTATTTAATCAGGAAAAAAGAATACTAAAATGACACATGATGGTTGACTTTAAGCATCTTAAGACTATTATATAGAGGACAAAAGGTGCCTATGCTGTTGGCATGCAAAGTATAGAAAATAACTACTGTTTCACAAAGAACAGGCATGCACATTGCTTCTTATCCCTGTGAGATATTATCGTCCTGTGTGACAGCTGTGGCAGGGACCAAAAAAGTCTGTGTTTCCCTTTTACATAGTGCTTTCTCTGAGAAGTGGCTGCCAGCCAGAGACTACATTTCCTAGCCTCAGTCATTTCTGGCCATATGACTGTGTTCTGTCAATGGAACAGTAGTAAAAGATTGGAATCCACTTCCACATGTGACACATTTACACACACACACACTCCCACACACATCTCCTACTCACATGCTTCTGTATGCTTTTCCTCTTCTGGTTAGCAGAAATGAGTAAGATTCGCTGTACAGCCTTGGAAACCAATGCAAATTATGGAGCCTCCAACAGCCTGGATTTCTGATTGACCATGTGGGGGAGAGCTGCCTCACAAACTTGTTGATTCATCCTGTAGTATTATGCAGTAAGAGTTCAACTTCTATTAAGTTTGAGCCATTGCACACTTTGAAGTCTATTGTTAAAGCACTTAACCTACCTTAATTTATTCAAGATTCAGAAAGTAAAACTCAGCCAATGAGTGTACAATCAGAAAACAATTACACTATTAAGCAATTCAAACTTGATCCCAAGACATCTAATTTAATATCCATACATTTTTCTCTTGTGCCACTCTGCTATACAACAGAACTAGAATCAATGTTATAAGTGAAAGGGACAGAGATTACGTACAGCTCAACATAAAAGAAGTCTGTAACAGGCCTACTCTTGCATTTCTTTAAGAGGCAATGTGTGCTTCGTCTCAGGAAGTGTTCAAAAGGGAACATTAGAGAAGGAATCCAACAGTGGATGAATGTCAGAGGTAGATGATTTAATGTTTCTTACAACCTGAGATTCCATGATTCAGTGCACACTTGAAGCACTCAAATGATATTTATTACACAAACACTATGCACTCAGCAGCAGTTTGGGAGCCCTGTGGTCTCCTTAACAAGGTATAATGGGAATGCTGGGAACTGAACCAGAAAAAAAATGAATAAGAACTTTCACTAGAGCAAGTTTCAACACATTTTTCATTTGGAAAGTTTTGTAAGATTGAGACTCATAAAGAAAATGATTACAAACATATGAATGATTATTTGGACAAATAAAGTTATTGGATAACTTTTTCAGTATGGAAGAGATTACAGAGACAAAATAACTCATGCTTTTGATTATTGCTCTTACTAGGAGAATGCTCACAATCAGGGGACCAGGGGACCATGAGAAAGGGAGTAAAATATCAGAGTACATCTCTGGTTGATAGCAGTGAGGAAAACACAGGGATGAGGTCTGTAAGAGGCAGACAGTGATTTCAAGTTTGAGTAGCTTGAAAGTAATAATGTCAAGGGTTTCTTATAACACATGCTGGTTTGGGTTTGAGTGAAAAGATAGCAAATTTATTTGTTCACATAGCTCCTCTCCTCCAGTAAAACTGACCATAACTGCCATTTCTTCCTGCTACTTTGTTCCTGAGAAAACAACAATGAAATAGAAGAGAAGAAAAAGCAAGGAGGATATTAAAGTATGCATAAAATAGACCCAGTGCAAATCCAGTTGACTATCCTACGTTTTTTGTCCTTAACAGTTTTTGATATTTGTCTAGACCTCATCCAATAAAGAGAATGATGCCGAAACATTAAGTTATTTATGGCAATGCTAGCTCATAAAATTCTGTGGTGATTTATTCCTCCAAGGACCATTTAATGCCATACTATGTGTCAAACACTGATCTAAGTACTGGGGAAACAGTAATAAAGATAACTAAAAACAAAACAACAATCACTGCCCTCTTAGAACTTACATTCCAGTGGTGGAGAGAGACAATAAACTAAATAAGTAAAATATACAGTATGAGAGCGTGATAACTGCAGAAAAAGATTGTAAATCAGGACATGTTGGAGGAAATTTTATAAAAGCTAGTCAGGAAATGCCTTATTGGGAACAAGGGTTCTGAATGAATTTGTGAAGACATTGATGGAGTGAGCCAGATGGATGGCTAGGGAGGCTCATTCCAAGTAGAGGAAACAACAAAATCTGGGGCTCTAAGCTGTGTCTGGCATCAAAGAACTGACATGTCTGAAGTTGAGGGCAGTAGGGGAAGGAAATTGGAGATGACACTAGAAAGTTAGCAAGGGGGCCGAACAGAAACAGAGCCTGAAGGTCAGAGGAAGAACTATGAGTCTGGTTGCAATGAGAATTCTGGAGGAGCTTGAGCAGAAGACTGTTAGCTCTGACATACTCTCTAAGGGAATCACTCTAGCTACTGTGTCAAACAAGCTGGGCAAAGATGAAAGTAGAAAAATTAATTAGATTATTGCAATAGTTTAGATACAGTAATGTGGTCCAGGATGGTGGCTATAGGAGCAGTGAGAATGGGATAGATTCTGAACATGTTTTGAAGTTAGAACTGAAGGAATTTGCTTATAGACTAAATATAGAATCCCCAGGTGATTTTATATTGTCTATTAAAACCTGAAAAGTACTGACTAGAGACTGAGAGAAAGGGCTAAGGATATATAGAATGCTTGATAGGCAGCAATAAGGGCCAACTTGAGATTAGTGGCAAATTTAAAACGAGATTAATTAGGATGTCTTGTGTCTTCTGCAGGCAATCTCATAGAGAGATGAATTTAACCAGGTTGTAGTTTCACCAGGAGAGTAAAGAGAAGCAATGAAGTCACAAGAAAATGATTATAATAATAGATAAATTATAAATAATAGTGGTAATTGATTATAAAATTTAAGCAGAGTAAGGAGGGAAGAAAAGTCATTGGGGGATGTCCGTGAAAAGTGAAAATTGGTGGGATTGATACATTGGACCTTCTGGACGGATTGAGGTGTTATTGGAATTTGGATACTACAAGGAAGGAGCTAGAAAATAGAAATTCGTGGTTGGAGAATAGAATGTGATGCATTGTTGGTAAAGAACATGGTCAAGCAGATGGTGATGATATGGAGTGCCTGAGAAAGAGTGGAGAACAAAAGTACTGAACAAGGGACCAGAAAATTAAGAGGAGGGCAATGGAAATACCATCTGGGTGACTTCAGGATTTATCAAGTATGACACTGGTAATGCTGAAGAAAGTTTTGGTGTAGCAGGAGAAAACAATTTCCAAAGAAAGAGGGAAGATGACCCGAAGGTAGATGAAAAATAAGGAAGAATGTTGAGTGATGTAGTCTGATGAGATAAGATTCAATGCTAATTATTTACGATTCAAGCAAGAATGGTCCAGGAGTGACAGTGAAGAGAAGTAGGACATCTATCCTGTCACCAGTTGCCATGTTACTATAGGTGAGAAAAAGAGTCACCTATGGAGAGTGCTGCAGAGATAGCATAACCGTTGGAGAAAAGATTTCAGCTTGAGCAGGAAACAGTGAAGGTTTGTTAATGAGGTTGAGACTAAGAGTTTGTTGATGATTGACCTAGGGCTCTATATGGCACCATGAAAGGGTTTTAAAGATGGGGAGAAAGAGATAATGACCAGAAGGCAATGGGATTTGAGTCCAGAGTCTGGAAGGTGAGCAATAATGTGGAACACATGAACATCTTGTGATGGCCAACCTAAACAGGGCAAGAGCCACAATGACTAGTCCCAGTGGTCCCAAGGCTGATGAGATAAAGAGGTCACTAGTGTTGAGAGATGAAGAGGGCCCTAGCTGGAAAGGAGAATTCTGTGGTTCTCATTTGACTTCTGCCATTGGAGGCAAAACATCCTGCTGAAGAATGGTTTTCCTCTGAGGCTGCAGACACAGGCTTGGGCCTCTGCTGAATGACCCTTCAGGAGTTGGATTTTCTTTCCAGCACACTCTCTGAATCTATGCATAGAGCAGCCTGCAAGGGGAGTGCTATCACAATGTCATATTTAATTCATTTGTAAAGAGCCAAGTAGAACATCAGAAAGAAAGAAGTTTACCCAAGTAAACTCATTACAAGGAAGAAAAAAATTGATATAATTGGCAAGCATATTGGTCAGCATGCTAAAAAAAGAGAAGAAAAACCAATTATAATAGTTTATTACACCCTGCCAGCTACCCTGTTTAGCCATTTGTTTACCCTCTGTTTTTGACACCTGCCTCATTAATTAGTTGTTGTGACTCTGTTGATTTTGAGATTAAAATAAACCTAAACTTTATGACTAAAATTAAGCCTTATATATATATATTTTTTCTTTGCCTTTTAGTAAACACAGACAGAAGTTGGGCACTTTCAGGAAAGCTTGAGAGTTCCCAGGATGATGGAGAAGAGAAAAAACATAAGTATTGCACAATGATGGAGGAACAAAACTGGACATGAAAGTCTTTCTTGTTGGTTCCTTTATTTGGGGCTCAAAACACTATCCTTAGGGTGTTAAATATAATCTCATAGGTTAAGAAAAAAGGCAAAAATTCTTTCTAACTCCTACAAATTATGCTTTCATCAAACTGTCAGGACTTCCGTAGATAGCTAGAATTCAAAACCTAAAACCTAGCAAGCAGTTCCATCATCTGTGTTCAGATCTCAGAGAGACTTTATAGTGCTTTCCTTGGGAGCAAAATTCATGTTTTTAAAGTTCAGCTTACATTTCACACCGAAAAATCGCAGTAAACACAATGAAGTGTTTTACTGCTGTATTAAATTGAAGGACCAAAAAGAACAGTGTATATTTCACAATGTGTGATATATCATTTGATCATAACCTGAGAGAATCAATGCACCTTTAAAAAGAAACTCTTAGGGATCCTCATGCAGCAAATCCAATTATTTGGTCATCTACTCATCACATTTCTATTGTACACTTGCCGTGTGCTGGGTTCATCTGAAGGAACTAAACAGGATCTTAAAATCATGATCTGTAGGAGTAAAACTTTTTCCATTTTGAAAAGTAATATGAAGAAATACAACTTATTAACTAAGTATTGCCCAAGTTTCTTTCAGAACATTATTATCATGTTAAAAAGATGCAGTTATTAATTGTGCATCAAAGTAATAAAAAATGAGATGAAGAGATACTCCTTGTTCATGAAAAATTTGGATTACTGTATCAGACTTATTAGCTATTATCAGAAATCCTGACCAAACCAGTTTAATCAAAAGTAATAATAATGATAAATAAAATTACATACTGGCTGGAACTGAGAAATTAAGTAGTAGATAAAACTTCAGACACAACTTGATCCAGGCAATTAGCACTCTTTCTCCCTTCTTTAACTTCTCAATCAGTCTCCTCTGTTGTCTTATCCTTATTGTTCCCAACTACTAGTAGGTTTCTCCCAATAAACTTTGGAAGAAAGCTTCTAGAAAATTCAGGCTCAAATCATTACAACTTAGCAACACAACATTAAGGAAAAAGTACAACTTCCCCTTGCCTCCCACTTGCCTTCACCACTCGTGTATCAATCCCAGGAACGATGCAGATTTCATCACCGTGATTTACCTTCTTAACTTTAGACCAATATTTTCCCCAGGGAATTAGATAGTAGCTAAGCCAAGGTTATTGTAGTCAGAAGTAGATAATGGACTGTAGCTGATATATCTGATATATAGCTACTGTATCTCCAGAATCAAGAATGCAGTTAGTACAAAAACAATGATGCTTAAAAGAGAATAAAAACAACATATGCCCAACATGACAAGTAGAATTAAAGCCACATATATATTCAATGCATGAATTAATTATAGTGCAGCTAAACAACAAACTCCTATGCAGTTATTATAGTTATATTGTCAAAAATATGTCAAACCATGAAAAATATTCACAATGAATGGTTATGTTTAAAATGTAGTTTATTAAACAGTAGATACAATAGGATCTGATTTGGATAACACTTTGGTTTTATAAAATGAAAAATGTATGTATTGTATACGCAGTGAAAGAGTAGTATAAGGAAATACACAAAAATGTTAAGTGTGACGATATTTGGGAGGTGAGTTTATAGGAATACTTTGTTCTTAGTTTTCATAATAGAAACTTTTTCATAATAAAATGTATTACTTGTGAAATCAAAGAAAAAAGAGCTATCATGTGAAGGTGTGAACTTAGGAGTCTGGGTTTATTTCCAAAAGAAAATGTTGTGATACTAGATTCCTTGCAAAAATTTTTCACAAGATGAATGTGTGTCAGTTCCTCCTAAGGCAGAATCACAAAGTATTTGCTCTAAGGCTCTGATCTGAGTCCTGAGGAATCTTATTTTCAATTTGATTCCCCATATATTTCAGAAATGGCAGGATGAGATGAAAGAAGGATTAGAGTCATGTCTAAAAATTGGCATTACTAGGGCAAGTAAGCCCTTCCTCACATTGTGGATTCTCATGTTGAACTGTAAGACATTTTTTGAAGAATTCCTTAACCACAAAAACAAAGATGTTCTTTTTGTCATGTTATAGTTTCAGTTTCTGAAAAAAATAGTGTATATAATAACAAACGGTGGAAACAAAAGAAAATATTCAGGATAAGACCAGCACTGATTAAAGCTTAATATATTTTGTCTAGTGGTCTGAAATCATTTTTTCAGAGAAAGTAATTGTCAAGGCAGCTTGTGTAAAACTGTTTATTTTTTGTCATATTGTATAATGCTAAGTCTTCCCTATTGCAGTATAATGCTTTGAAATCCATAAACCCACTGAGGGTTTAAAAGATGTATAGCATTGATTCTGAATTGGTTCAAATTATTTATAAAGGGGAGAGATGATTTATATTAATGAAATGATCTTTTCTGTCCTTGCAAATTTTCCCATGCCTCTTTAGAATACTGAAATGTTTACTGGGTTTCCACAATGTCACTAAGTCAGACACTATAGGATGCCAATACAAGGTCAGGAAGTGATCTTTTTTATAAGAAACTTTTCCTAGTCAAAGTTAAGTATCTCTTAGAATAGGAAACATGACCTAATAGCACCCTGTTTAGCTTCACTGTGTATCTAATACTTTCTGTTCAAGCATCATTTATATAGCTCATAGGAAATCTATGGAAATCCGCCAGTCACTCATGTACAACTAAAACTGTGAAAAATTAACAACCTATGAGGACATTCCTTGACTAATGAGGGACAGAAGATAATGAATACATTCCTTTTATTTTTCTTCCTTGGGCAGGCAATTCTGATTATTTTTCTATACGGTTTCTCACATGATCCCAAATGTGATAAGACCCCAGTTGCCAACAACTTGAAAATTCACTATTGTATAGGTTTTTCATATTTTTTGCTTCATTGTCAGAAAGAAAACTGAGTGAAACTCGTCCCATATCTCTGGGATCACTTCAAAAATAAATTTGTTGTATATAATCCTTTTGTCTCAGGCTCTGTTTTTGAGAGAAATGTAGGCTAAGACACTTCTCATTGGCCAGATCTGTTTTATATGACCACTCTTTTCTTCAAGAGAAGCTGACTGAGTTAGTATTTAGTTGCAAACACTTCTGCCTTATCAGGAAGTAGAATGTAGGAGGTATTGAGAGAAGATTTAACAAGGCACGATATGCTCAAGGGGTTCTGGCAGATTGAGTAAGAGTTTGCAAGGAGTGAAGAGATGAAGAGGTCTGAGAAACTGTCTATGTGAAAAGAACAGCATGATCAACATTAGGAGACTTAAGTAGCAAATGGCAAGCTGGCAGAAATTCAGTTAGATTCAAAGTATGAGCAGTGGCAGAGATAATAGAATCATGACTGCCAACAAATGAGTCTGGAGATATGTGCACAGCCCTCACTGGATGGGTTTTGTGGCTATTTCATAACCTCTTCCATATAGGCAATAATGAATCTGCAAAGTTTTACAAAGGCGTGATCGTTCACTTAATACATATCTACAGGTTGCCTACAAAAGACATGACTTCATATAGCCACCAGCAATACAGTAGTGACCAAAAAGCAAAATCATTTTCCTCTTGGAGCTTACACAATGAACACATCAACAAATAATTCAATAACTGAATATTTTAATGTGAATTAGTGATAAACACTAGAAAGACTAAAAAATCAGGCTATGAGAATAAAAAGTGATTGAAGACAGATTTTAAATAGAGCAAACAGGAAAGAACACTCTGAGTATATGGCATTTAGGTGAAAAACTGAATTACATCAAGAATGAGCTATGTGAATATCTAGAGGAAAACCATTCTAGACAGAGGGGACATCAAGTTCAAAGGCTCTGAGACATGGTTAAGCTTTTCATGCTTGGAGGGACCAAGAAAGCCCAGTCGAGTGGGAAAAAATGGTTTAAATGAGTGAGTGTTAAGAGGAAAGTTCAAGAAAGAAAGCTGGAGACAGAACTGGTAGGTCTTTGTAGGTCAGTGGTAATGACTTTGGATTTTATTCTAAGTTTGCTGGGAAGATATTGGATAATTATGCACAGGGAAGTAATGAGACATAATAATGTTTTTAAAAGTTTACCATGGTTGCTGGTTGGAAAACTGAACAACATAGAAGGTATGTAAAAAATGAAACAGAAAGAACAATTAGGAGAACGAGTAGTGTAGGTGATAAATTACGGAAGCTCGGTGTAGGACATTAACAGTGGAGATGCTGAATAATGAATATTTTGAAAATAGACTTGAGAGAACTTGATGGCACATTTTATGTGAAGGATGAGTGAAAGAGAGAGTCAGTGATAACCACTAAAATTGTAGTCCACAACCAAAGTATTCTAATTGTTCTCTCTATATTGCCAAATATAAACATCTTGACAACCTCAGGAAATGTTGCTATTATTATCATCTCCATTGTACAAGTGAGAAAAGAGAGGTGCAAGGGAATTTGTAAGTTGCTTAGGCCACACTGCCAGTACATAACAAAGACAGAATTCAAAGCCACACATTTAGCTCCAAAGTCATCATTGTAACCACTGTACTATTATGAGATGCCTGATAAATACCAAGTAGCAACATAGACAGTTTTATATACCCATATGAAGCTTAAGAGAGAGGTCAAAGTTAATGATATGAACTTATGAATGATATTTAAAATCTGAGACAGGATAAAATATCCTAGAGTTGTGGTTGGCAAACTTACTCTGTAAAGGGCCAGAGAGTAAAATATATTAGGTTTTGTGGGCCATGTTGACTTGGTGGAAATTATTCAACTCTGCCTTGACAGCTTGAAAGCAGCCATACCAGTGGTAACTGAAAGGGTGTAGTTGTGTTCTAATACAACTCTCTTTATGAATACAAGCAGTGAGGGGAGATGTATCCTTTGGTCCTAGTTTGCCCACATTGCCCCTGGGAATAAAAGTAGTTAGAAAAATGAAAGGGAACTCAGACTCTTCCATTACTGAAGGGAAAAACCAGCAAAGGAGACTGAGGAAAGGGCGTGATGGAGGTAGAAAGAAATTCTGGGGAAAGAATGCCAAGAGAAGAAAGGATATTGGTCACAAGAGGCTAAAAGAGTGTGACCAGAGGGCAGAATCATAGAATGAGAGAGGTGAATGAGACTTTAGTCATTTGATAAATGATCTTGATTTCTACAGATGAGAAAACAGAAGCTCAATAAAAGGAAATCATTTGCCCAAAGTCATTTTAGGAATGCAACATGTTTATAAGGCATTACTTTGTAATTTAGCATTTTCTAAGGCATATACTAGTATACATAATTTAGTTTCAGATAAAACAAAAATTTTACCAACAACAGCCTCACCCTGAATGAGCACCTGAGCACTGCAGTTTGGTTCAACAAATATTGGTTGCACAACTGCTGTGTGCCTGCAAGTGTATCTGGCCCTCGAGCTGCAGAACTAAAAGATGCAGTACCTGCCCTCAAGTTACTTATAGTTCAACAGAGAAACTAGAACAAGAAACATATATTTTCAATAACTTAAGGTTTTTAGCAAAGGCTATCCAGGTGATACAGACTAACTTGTATTGCCCCCCAAATTCATATGCTGAAGTGCTGACTGCTAATGTGGTGGTATTTGGTGTTGGGACTATTAGTAGGTAATTAAGGTTAGATGAGGTCAGGAGGGTGGGACCCTCATGACAAGATTAGTGACTTTGTAAGAAGAGAAAGAGAGAGATTGCTCTATCTACCATGTGAAGACACAGTGAGAAGCCAGGGAGAGGGTTCTTACCAGGAACTGAATCAGCCAGCACTTTGACCATTTCTATAGATAAGGAAACTGAAGCTCAAAAAGAGGAAATCATTTGAGGAAATCTCAGCCTCTAGAACCGTGAGAAATAAATGTCTGTTGTTTAAACCACCCATTCTAAGGTTTTTTGTTATAACAATGTAAGCTAATACACCAGGTATGCTCTAAGAGCACAGGGGAGTTAAACCTAACCTCATCTGGGCATTAGGGACAAATTTTCTGGAGGAGAGGATACCTGAGATACTGCCTCCAAACTGAGTTAGTGCCTCTCCAATATACTTTTGTATTTTCTAGCCTTTACTCCACCACAGACTACATTCTCCTCTAATTGAGTGATTTTGTGTGTTTATTCACCCCTTCACCCCATCTTTCCACCAGTTCCTTGAAGCTAGAGTGCCATATTTTTTGTGGTCATGTTTGCATGCCCTTCCCATAATACAGTCATTTCTTAATAAGCTACAGTTTAGTAAATGAATGCAGGCATGAAAAATTGATTCAATAACCCCAATGATCAAATGGAGATACTCGGGCAAAGAAATAGGAAAAAAAAAGAAAGATGTAGGAATCAACATGGCGCATGCAAGAAATGACACACTCAAATATCTGAAGCAGAAATTCGGGACTTAGAAACATTTATAGAGTACTTATAATGTATCAGGAAATACTTAGAATATTTGCCTTATTAACTCCTTTAATGTTCACATCAACCTTTTGATATGTCATATTATAATTCCATTTATAAAAAGAGGAAACTGAGGCAAACAATTGTTGAAAATTTTGCTCAAGGGTACACAACAAGTAAGTAGTGAAATTGGGGTAGGGGCCCAGACAATCAGCCTCTAGAGTTCACTCTGTCTGTATGAGACTTAAGAGAGCCAGTGAACATATTACTCAGACCCTATATAACTGGTTAAGGAGCTTGAATTTTAGTAAGTAGCCTACTGGAAACCATTCAGTAGTGAGAGTGACCTGGTTAGTTTTCATCTAAAGAGAGACTTGAGTGTAAGACTGGAGCTACAATACTTCAGTTAAGAGATGTTGGGAAGTCAAGACTTATAAATGAGGAGACAGATTTCAGAAATATGTGTGGGGATAAAATTGACAAGGCTTTATGCCAGTAGAGAATGAAGAATGTAGAAATAAAATGAGTCAAGGGTGATATTTGGAATAGCAGCTAAGATGACAGGGTGGATGGTGAGGCCACTAACTGAGACAGGGAATCCAGGAAGAAAAAGTGCAAAGGGAAGATGATACTTTTATATTTGACTACGTTAATTTCAATGTGCCTTGGGGCATACTCATGCAGATATCCGAAATGCAATGGAATACAGAAGTCTGGGATTCAGGGAAAAGGTCTTTGCTAGATTTAAAAATTGGAGAGTCATCAGCATGTAGGTGGTAGTTAATGCATGAGAGCAATGAGGTTGTTATTGCCAAATTTATGTGCATGAATATTACCTGTCAGTGCACACACAACTTTGGAAGCCCAATTATCAAAAGCTTTCCACTAAGGCCTTCTCAATGAGCTGATTCTGCAAAATGTATTATAAGATGCCAAAGTAACTCTGTTGGTTTCAGCCTCTAAATATGTCCCTAAAGACCTCAACAGGAAATAAGTAACAGAGTTTGCTTATACAAATGCACACAGAAAGGCAAAAATAAAATAAATATAAATAAAATGTCTCCCTTGCTAAACATAAATAATGCTCAGGTGGAGGTTGAATTCTGATGGTTTTCTGGTACTCTTACAGGAATTCTTTCTTCCATGTATGAAATTAGGCTGCTTCAGTTTGCCCCAACTCTATATTTTTGGTTGTCACTTATAAAACTTTGTATGTGGCATTGCAAAAGAGCCTTGAAGAATTTCTTACAAGGGCAGACTTAATTAATGTTTCCAGCTGTATGGAACTTTCTAAGCCGTAGGCAGTGAAGAGGTATGTATTAAATAGAAGGTTAACCTGCCCAAATCCATTCAAGTTTAATAACTTTTGATCTTAGCTCAGAAAAGTGTTGAGTTGGGGTAAAAACAAAGCAATGTTTAAACCCTTCACCACCCTTCCATACTTTTTGCCAGACACTTAAAAAATAATGGACTCCAATCATTTCTTGTGTATTATGCTGTGAACAAGATGTGTCTTCACAGAGAACAGGAAACTATCACAGATCCTGAGAATGTGGGAGTTTGCATCCTACAGCATTGATCAAATGTTTCTTTTGCTTTTTGTTTGTTTGTTTTGTTCCCATGAACAAGATGGCTGAGGCAGCAGAATGACTGGATCGCAATAATAGATTTTCTGTCTGAGAGTTAATATACTTTAAAAATCACTAAACTTGCTTTCCAGAAGGACTTCTTAGAGTTAAAAAGCATGGGTTTTGAAATCAAGAAATGGGGTTGCGGACTGATGTAATACTGATTAGAGTCTAATTTTGAGATTTTTAAATTTATTTTTATAAAATAGTAAATAATAAAATAATACAATATTTATTTTATTTTTGAGAGTTTTATTTATTTAAGATCTCTGTATTGCTTTCAGTAAACCATGAGCAGGTAACACACCTGCCTTACCTCTACTGAGTCACTTAGTTATTGCTACAGAGCAAACTATCTCCAAACTCCGGGGCTTAACACGATGATTAGTTATTATTATAGTTCATGCAGTTGCAGGTCAGCTGGGGACTCTGCTAAGTTTTGGTATGGCTAGGATAAGTTAGTGGGACAGTTTTGCTTCATGTATCTCCTGGAACCAATGGGCAAGGCTGAAAATGTCTTTTTTAAGGTAGTAAAACACAAGACAGAAACATCAAACACCTCTTGAGGTCTAGGCACCAATTGGGCATATATTCATTTCAGTCTCATCCTATTGACCTGAGTGAGTTATATGGCCCAAAGGAGAGTCACTGCAAGGTCACATGGCAAAGAGCATATACCAGCATGCATACAAGGAGGGGTGAAGAATTGGGACCATTCATATAACCTAAAGGACAACAGTTAAAAATACAAAAGTACTGTGCAATCAAATCTCAAAGAAACATAATGAATCAAATGTGTATACTTGCATTTTATCCAAAATTTTAGCAATTTAAAAAAAATCTATGTTTTCAGATGTAAATATCTTTTCTAACGGTTTCAGAAGTAGAATATATATCTTTAAATTATCATATAACACCTTGCATTTATGTAAGACAACGACAAATATCCTTGGTATTAAAATGAAAAAATTTGCATTTTTTTTAGTAGGGCAAACATGGAAGTCAAAGGATATACAAAGGCAATCTCGATAACTCTTGTGTCTGCTAGTAAATTACCTGACTGATGCTGCTGAAACTTCACTTTTCTTATTTTATCTACATTTTGAAGGGAGAGAATCATTTATACTTTTGTCCCACTCTAATCACAAGTATAATAGGTCTAATTCTCTCTACTTTGGAATCCCTGCATCATTCTGGAGACTAGCACTTATAACTGGATCAGCATGGTTAACTGTCATTCAGAAATCAGTGCATCCACCCATAACTTTGATTTCTAAGTGAGTTATCTGTGCATAAAGTGCTTTTGAAAGAATGGAGTGTCAAAGACAGAAACAGGCTGGGCATTTCTAAAGATAGCTGAAGAGAATTTAAGCAGCATTCATATTTCTATACTGTGCATAGCATGGTTATCTAGCTTCATAGCTAATTATATGTTTTGTTTTAACTAAAGAAACAAACGATGACTTCATGAAAGAGTTTCTTTATTTTGAATTTTGGATTTTCTTCCTGTTCTTTCAACCTGCCTTCCTGAGGGCTGAGGAATGGATACGGACAGTTTAACCACCTCACACCATCCGATTCTCTTTTGAGAGTGGTCTTGGAAACCAGCCAGATTGCATTGTTATCCTTCTGTCAATTACAAATGTGCCAGACACCCAAAGCATTGGGGAGGAAGTGCAATTATTAGAAGCTACCCAAGAGAATATCCCAATGTCATCCCTGACTTGCCAGGCGACCTTTAGAAAATCAGATGCGTAAGGGAGGGATGATAAATTGTTCTCTAGGCCAATTATGCAAATTAGTAGAAGCCCCAAGAAGAAAATAATTTAGGGCAAGGAAAATTCCAAAGAAACCAATTTTTGTTCATAAAAGAATTGTCTTCTAGTACAAAGAGAACCAATTTCAAATAATGGCTGAAGTCCTTCCATAGATATTGTTTATAATTTGCCACCCTACTCTCATTTATGTGTGTCAATTCCAAAAACCTTCTTCCTGCCAAAAGCCCATGTCTCAATACCCATTTTTCCATTTTTGGTGAAGCATCCATGGTTTTACAATATAACTACTAAAATCCTTTATCCCTTTATTTTCCCTCGAATATAGGGCTGTGGGGATCAGAGCAAGAACATAAGTGGGTATGCAGACAAATCTACTTATACTCTGTGTCCATGTGCATAGCAGCTCCTCTGGCTTGACTGGGTCCTCCACTGAGAGTATTATATTATCAGAGAAGGTGTTAAAGGAAGAAATTATTCATCATCGGAGGACTGATCTTCTCAGAACCAGTGCTAGCAAGAGATACTTTTGAGTTACCAAAAGAGTTGGATAAGAAGAAAACAAACAAGAACTGAGTACCCACCACTTTCTTTGACATCATATATACATATAATTTAATAAGCAACAAAATAACTTAGTAATTAAATTCAAATAAGAAGTAAAGTACACTGGCTCTAAATCTCTACCATGGACAGAGACAATCTGGGCAGAGACAATCTGGCCATCATTGCATACCGTTCTCAAAAGACCTTGGACAACTTTTTTAAAAAGCTATGTAGAATATTGGGCATTATCTTAGAATGATATGTGTCATTCATATTGCCAGACTATGATGGTTAATTTTATGTCAATTTGACTAAGATAAGTGATGCCTTATGCTGATAAAACACTGTTTCTGGGTGTTTCTGTGAAGGTGTTTCCAGAAGGGATCTGTATTCGAATCAACTGAGTAAACAAGGTCCACCCTTAACAATGTGTGGGGGCATCATCCAATCCATTGAAGGTCAAAAGGGAACAAAAAAAGGGGAAAAAAGGCAGATGCTTTCTCTCTCTCCAGAGCTCTCACTTTTCCAGGGTTCAGATGCTGAGACTTGCGACACCTCCCACCCTCTGTTGCTTTTCTCTTGGTTTTCAGACCTTTGAATTCAGACTAAATTACACTACTTGCTTTCCTAGTTCTGCAGCTTGAAGACAACATATCTCGGGATTTCCCAGTCTCCATAATCATGTGAGACAATTCCCACAATAAATATCCTCTTATATATCTTTCTATCTTCCATTAGGATTGTTTCCCTGGAGAACCCTGACTAATACACTGAACTTCACCTTCTATATATTATACTAGAATACTGCAATTCAGCTCTGAAGCTAAAACCTGAAGTTAATGTCAGATATCCCACAGATTAAATGGAATATTTCCCAACAAAACTGCCCTCACATCAGATGCCAGCAGTAAAGTTTGAGGGTCCCCAAGTCACCTGTACTTCTGACCAGTTGGCTACAAAACTGGAATTTTCCCACAAACCCTCCTTCAGATTCTATGATTTGCTAGAATGACTCACAGAACTCAGGATAGTGTCATATTACAATCTTATTATAAAGGACAAAATGCAGGTCCAGCCAAAAGGAAAGACACATAGGTGAGGGCTTAAAGTGTCAAAAATTTAGAGCTTCCATTCCCTCTCCTCAGAGCACGTCCTCCCTCAGCACATCCACGTGTTCATCAGGCCAGAAGTTCTACTAAACTTTGGTATCCAGGCAGGATTGAGGGGCTCATTGACCATATAATTGAACTCCATCTCTAGCCACCCCCACCATCCCAGACTCACAGCTTCAACTCTCGAATCACATTGTTGGTCCTTCTTCAACCTAAATCATCTCCTTTGCAATAAAGTCAGGTGTGATCCAAGGCACTCATGAATTACAAAGAAACTCTCATTACTTGGGGAATTCCAAAGGTTCAGAGTCTCCCTTTCAGGAACTAAGGGCAAATGTCAGTCATATTCTCCTTATGCAACAATTACTTAAATTTACATGTATATATAAATTTATATGCATTGCATATACTATACATTATAGTATATAAATCATATATATTATAAATTGCATGTATAATATATACATACATTTACATGTATAAATATATGTAAACCCATCTAATATGTGAATGTGTCTTTGTATCTCCTTCATATTTCTGTACAGTAGTCTCCTCTTATCCACAGAGGATATGGTCTCCTTTACCCACAGAGAATACATGCCAGGAACCCCAGTGGGTGCCTGAAACTGTAGATAATACCAAATCCTATATATTCAAGGCACAAATTTCCTTTACCTTCTTTACAGTTTCACAAACAGAAGATTTGGTCTTCCTACAGATCTCAGAAACCTCAGCATAGGATTTTTTTTTCCATTTCTTATCATCAAGAATTTTCACTTTTTTACTTAAAGGAGGCACTGTATGACTTCTCTTTGGCATATTCCAATTGCCAGCACCACTACTCTTGCACTTTGGGACTGTTATTAAGTTCAATAAGGGTTACTTAAACACAGACACTGTGATACTGAGACAGTTTATCTGATAACAATGAC
This sequence comes from Tarsius wallacei, assembly GCA_963574415.1. Classification (NCBI taxonomy): domain Eukaryota; kingdom Metazoa; phylum Chordata; class Mammalia; order Primates; family Tarsiidae; genus Tarsius; species Tarsius wallacei. Next base: position 21,222 of record CAUYQG010123511.1, on the reverse strand, counting down.
AGCTACAAAGTGACTAACAGGCAAGTAGCATATATTCACATAGCATGGATACTCTGGACAAATGGAGGGTTTCACATTCCAGACTGAAGGAGCTGGAATGCTTGAGATTTCACCGCACACTCAGAATGAAGCACAATTTAAAATTCACAAATTTGTTTATATCCAGAATGTTTCATTTAATATTTTTGGGCTGTGGTTGACTTCAGGTAACTGAAACAGCAGAAAGTGAAACTAACAATAAGGGACTATTACTATACATAAAACTAGGCCTTAGAAGTAAATGACCAGGAAGAATAAAAAAATAAGGCAGTGAAGTTACCAGAGGAGAAACAAGCCCAATCAACAAACACAAAAAGCACTACAATTTTTCCATCAGCTGAAAAAAGTGTTAGGCAATGTCTCAAAAGTTCCACTTCATCTCAAGTTAAGTAATTTGTAAGAAGGACCTAGAAGACCCAATCTCAGGTTATAAGTAGAGCTAAAGTTTTTTACAACAAATGAACCAGAGTACAAGCAACAGGGACGAGATACATATTAGGCAGATTCCAGAGATATCAGGCATAGGACCTGACATATGCAAGGTTTTGGGGTCCTTCTCCATCTCAGGTCACACAGGACATGCTTTCTCTCCAACAGCAAACTACAGGAAGATTCCCTGGAATGTCTCTGCCCAGAGAAGCTCTTTAAGATTCAAGTTCCCAGGCATTCATGGAGTTTGGTCACATTAGTACACCTACGATGACACCAGCCAGGGCAGCTGAAACTCAGGACTCCAATAATAAAATCAGGTGCTCATCATCAATCTTGATGTTTATGCAGAGCAGTTCTGACAAGCTGTGGCATGGTCCATTGCTCCAGATATACACAACAAAATCATCAATCACTAACATAAAGAAACTTCCAAGGACCATATTTCCAGGGTTTGGCCAAGGACAATCATAGCTCCAGGTTATCATGGAGACATGTAAGGAACAAGCTACCAGACCTTCTGTGTTAACTCCTCAGTTACCATGATTGCTACCTATGAACTCATGAATAGCATGGACAACACAAAAGTTCTAAAATTCTAAGAAGGTGGTATTGAAGTCTACTTAGACTTGATCAAGACATGGACCAATATATGAAGTTAAATTTTTCACATCATTAATAAGAGCAACTGGAATAAATTAATCTCCAAGGAAGACATGAAGAACTATCTAATGATCTTCTGTTAGCTGATGAATTGTATACTGTTCCATCCAATGCAATAAATACTTTCAGATCTGTTATGACATTTTTATGGTGGGGGTAGAGGCAGGGTCTTGCTATGTTGCACAGGCTGGTCTCAAATTTCTGGCCTCAAACGATCCTCCTGCCTTGGTCTCTCAGTACCCATTAAATTACCAGCATCATTCTTCTCAGACTTGGAAACAACAATACAGGAATTCATATGGAAACAAACGACCACAAATAGCCAAAACAATCTTCAGCAAAAGAAACAAAGCAGGCGGTATCACACTTCCAGTCTTTAAACTTTACTGTAAGGCTTCAATAATCAAAACAGCCTCGTACTGGTACAAGGATAGGCATTCCGACCAACGGAACAGGATAGAGATTCCAGAAGCAAAACCTCAATTTCTCAGCAACTCATCTTCGATAAAGCCTCCACCAGCAACCACTGAGAAAAGGAGAACCTATTCAGTAAATAGTGCTGGGAAAGCTGGCTGATCATGTGCAAAAGATTAAAACAAGACCCCTACCTATCATCATACACAAAAATCAACTCTAAATGGATCAAATGCCTAAACATAAAACCTCAAACTATAAGAACCATAGAAAATGCAGGAGAGACCCTTATGGAAATTGGTACTGGCAGCCCATTCCTGATCAAAATCCCAAGTGCCCATGCCACAGAGATAAGACAGACAAATGGGACTTCATCAAACTCATTTTACTTCTGCAAAGTAAAAGCAACTATCAAGATATCGGGGAGACAGCCCACAGACTAGGGAAAAATATTTGCCAACTGTATGTCTGACAAAGGACTAACATCTAAGATCTACAAGGAACTCAAACGTGCTGAAAAGATAAAAATAAACAGCCCTTTTAAAATTGGGCAAAAGATATGAATAAACACTTCTCAAATGAAGACATACAACCAGCCAATAGATACATGAAAAGATTCTCAGCCTCACTAATCATCAAAGAAATGCAAATGAAAACCACACTGATTTAAGACCAGCTTGGGCAACTTAGGGAGACCTCATCTCTACAATAAGCAAAAAATTAGCTGGGCGTGGCAGCACACACCTGTAGTCCTGGCTACTTGGAAGGCTGAGGCGGAAGGCTCACCAGAGCCCAGTAGATCAATGCTGGGTTGACCGTGAGCATGCCACTGCACTCCAGCCTGGATGACAGAGTGAGACTCCAACTCACACACACACAAACACACACACACACACACACACACACAAAGATACTTGCACGTATGTGTATATTGCATCTTTATTCACAATAACAAAAACATGGAACCAATTGTACTGTCCATTGAAACTTGACTGGATAAAAAAATGTGGTTCATATACACGATGGAATATTACACAGTCATGTAGAAGGCTAAAATTATGAACTTTGCAACAACTTGGATGGACTTAGAGTCTATAATACTGAGTTATCTATCACAGAAACAAACAACTGAGTACCACACGTTCTCACTCATAAGTGGACGTTACATGATTATCATACTATGAGAAAGGGATTGACAGTAGTGAGAAACTGCGGGAGGCGGGGAACATACCTCATCAACAAGGGTACCTGCATAATGACCTTTTCTGTACCTAACCCTGAATTGCACTCCACATCTTTATAATAAAAATGTTTTTAAAAAAAATAAATACTGGTTATCTTGATTAAAATGTAGCTTTATGAATTTTTCTTCCTAAAATTCTTACTTAGTAGATCAAACTGATGCTCAAAAATTTGCATTTTAGCATATTCTTCCACTAATCCTGTGTTCACTGAAACAGAAGCTTTGACTTAAATCATGTAGTGCTAATTGCCCACAGGGGCAGTGGCACAATAAGTAAACTGTTTAGGCTGGATAAATATACAATAGTTAAATATAAGTCTAAATATAAATAGTGAAATATAAGTCTAAATATACAATAGTATTGAATCTGTCAGTCAAAATAACAAACAGAGAGTGATTCTTCAAAGAAAATAAGTTTATTCAGGAATGAACATTGCAGTGGGAATATATGTGGGTGCCTACAGGAAGGTAAAGGAAGACAAGAGTTTTTAAGACTAAAATGAGGAGGGCTACATAAGTGGTTTTGAAACACTTATTCTTGGCTACAGGGAACAATAACAAGGGTTGCATCAGTCCAAGGTTGGACAGGCAGTTGCTGGGTAAATGACTTCTCAGAAGTATTTTTTTGTGTTAGGCTGCAATGACCTTTGTACAGGGTTTGACTTTGACAGTTTTTTGTGATAGTTCCTGATATCAGGCTATCGTGTGTGAAAACCTTCCCTTCATGCCTTCCCAGACTCCATTTTGTCAGGGTTTGACATAAGTGATTCCATTTTGATTCTGACAATGCTCACAGTTCCAAACCAGAGTGAGCGCAAACCAGCCCATTTTTTTAAAAAGGATAATACTTTATTTTTAAACGTCAGCGGGCACAGAGTAATCCTGTTTCTGATCCTTACTAGACATAAAAAGTTGAATTTTTAAGCATTCTAAAGCCCAATTTCTTCTTCTGTGTAGTAGGAATAGAAATGTCTAACTAGTAGAGTACTTTAAAAGATTAATGAGATAAGTGCATGCAACACTTAGCACAGTGCCTAATAAAAAGCAGCTTGTGAAATGGTCATTTTTAAATGACAAGGTATGGGCCGGGCTCCATGGCTCAACCTATAATCCCAGCACTTTGGAAGACTGAGGCGAGTGGATTGCCTGAGCCTGCAGGTTTGAGACCATCCCAAGCAACTTGGTGAGACCTTGTCTCTACAATAAATTAAAAATTAGCTGGGTGTGGTAACACATGTCTATGGTTCCGGCTACTTGGAAGGCTGAGATGGAAATCTCGCCAGAGCCCAGCAGGTAGACGCTGGGGTGGCCATGAGCCTGCCACTGCACTCCAGTCTGGGTGATGGAGTGAGACTCCAACTCAAAATAAATAAACAAACAGACAGACAAATAAATAAAATGACAAGGTCTTGCTAATGAGATTTTGGTAGTCAGAAGCCAAAGACCTTCTAAATAGACCTACTAAATAGACAGAAAGTACAGACAAAGCTATTCAAATAAAGAAAGGCAGAAGTCATCCCATAACTTGCAAGTTACCTGAGGGCTTTTATACTTGAAACACTCTATTTAGATTTCTTGTGTGGGCTGCCATTCTTATTAGACCCTCTTATATTGCTTTATGCTTGTTCTTTATGAATACTAGGATCATCTGGGTCAAAAGTTCTTCCTATTTTGTAGTACTTATCACATTGTATTGCAGAATCTTTTCCACTTACTCAAACTAGCAAACTAAGATAGAGATGTTGTCCATTGTGTTTATATCTCCAACATGTATTACAGTCTTTGACACATGCCAGCTATATAATAAATATTTATTAAATGAATTAATAAAGAATGAATGATGCTCTAAGAAACATTTGGTCTGGACTGTCTTCTAATCTGACTGGGAGACTCAACTAGAAAGCCATGGTCTTGAGACAGTAGTGATGAGAGAAGGTTTTCTTTCTCATCTTATGAGGTTTTAACTCAGAATTAACTTCCTCTCAAATTAACAGTAATAAAGTGCACTTTTCAACCCTAGAAATGAATACTTTTTAATTCAGAAATCTACCAGGCACTTTTCTGTGCACATATTAATACAATTATAGTGAACTAAATAGAACTAGCTGCCCTCGTGAATCTATCATTCTAGAAACAAAAGAAATAACATTGTATTCTTATAACTAGCTCATCTTTCTCTCTGCCTTGTTCCCTACGTCTTCCTGTATTTTTATAGTGGTTTATAATGCTGAAATGTGTGGTCACTTTTTGTCTTCTAGTTGTTCTCAGTATTTGAAACTTGTATATAATAAACAAGTGGAGAAATAAGAACCAAAAGAAGACAAAAAATATTGAGTAACCTTTGTTTAAATTTCCACAAAGCCTCAGGTTTTATCACAATATAAAAGCTACTGATGTAATGCTTGTTTGATTTGCTTAGCAGGAGCACAATGTGAAAATTCCTTAAGCAGGGAAAACAGCTGGTTTGCCAAATCTGCACATTTGGCTGTACAACTGGCCCTATTGGTAGCTTCAGGCTAGCAATATTTTTTCCTGACAATTTACATGCTGCTCCAGCCCAAGGTGTCTGAAATGAAGTCTTTGCATAAACACAGAAAGGAACTTGGCTCCCAACCCTGGTCAGAATACTGCTTTGAAAAGGAAATTCACACTGATCCATGGTAATGTGATAAGGTTGAACCTTTTCAGCATAGATTTTCTAAGCAAGTTCCATTGTTTTATAGGACATTATGTAAAATATAATGTCAATAATCCATATTGTCTGCCTTAATATTGTCATTCACATTACAGTATCATGCTTACCTTAGCAGCTTTGTAATCCGAGAACCCCATACACACATTAAAACAGAGATAACTGTGGAGGAACATGGTTGCATACAAATTGTGCTGCTCTGGCAGGGAGTCACTCCTCTGCTCTTTTAGACAAAGCACTTTAATTCCCTGGGATTTTTGTTAGGGAAAAAAACACACAAACAGATCATTTTCGTGGATCTCCAAATTTCCAACTGCTTATAAGGCAGATTTCATCAAACTAATTAAAATTTCGTTGTGGCTAATCACTTTGGGGCTTAGTTAACTTCTGGAGAATGCATAAATAGAATTTTAATTTTATCTGATTTCACTCTAAAATGGAATTTTAAAAGCACAGTTGAACCCAATATAAGAATGGTATATGCTGTCCTAGGGCTTGCATTCCATTTTGTTAAACAATTGATTTTTCATATTATCCTTAGGTCCCAGGGTACAATGTGTAAATACATCACAGTGAGATATAAAGTAAGCTAGAAAAATAATTGAATTACATAGAAATTCTCTAGGGTGGTAAAAATCTATGACATTCATTAAAATGCAGAGATTGTAGAAACAATCAGAATTATTTCAACTATCTTTAAATTGGGAGAATAGCAAATTGTATTGTGAGAGACTCCAACATAAAAGATTTTATCATTTTAAAACATTTAGAACAATCACAGACTTACACAAAAAATTACAAATACAGTAGCAGATAACTTCCCTGAACCATCTGAGAGTAATTTGCCAACTTAATGTCATATTACCACCTAGTAGCCTATAAACAAAGACATTCCCTTACATTGCCATAATACAATCATCAAAGTCAGGAAATCAGAACTAACAAATTACTGCCACTAATCTTCAAATCTTAATCAAGTTTCACCAATGGTCTCAATAATGCCCTTTATAGCCAAAAGATTCAATTCAGATTCACAAGCTAAATTTAGGTATGATATGCCCTTAAAATCCGGAGTTTGGACTTTCTTTGTCTTTCCTTGAATTCACAACCTTGGCACTTTTGAAGCTCACATTTTTGTAAAACGATTTCTGAGTTTGTGTAATGATGCCTCATAATTAGATTCAAGTGATGCATCTTTTACAGGAATATCACTGAAGCAATGTTGTGTTCTTATCACTTGTCTCTTTGTCCCATTCTATTTATTCATTTTGAATACTTGAATCAGATGGTGTCTGCCAATTTTCTCCAATGTAAATTTTCTCTTTTCCCTTTTGTAATTAGTAGCTATTTTATTGGAAGGTACTTAGAAATTATATAAATAGCTCATTCTTCATAAAACTTTCAATTAATTCATTTGCTTACTTGTATGGACTCATGGTCTCCTACTTTATTTCATTGTTTATAATCAGTTTCTATGTCTATTCATTTTGATGCCATATTGTCAGATTTGGCTAATGAGAATTTCTTCTATCAGGTTTCTGTACCTTTTGACATGTTCCCACTTTGTTGGGTTTTTGTTTTTGTTTTTTTTTTTTTAGCATTTTGATTTTGGCATAACAAAATATTCCAGAATCATTCTACATTTTCTCTTTCTCAGAAGCAGAGTCAATCGTTTTGCCGTGGAGCCCCAGAATAATATTTAAAAGCCAAGATCTGTGTGCTAAGTATGCATATGCTATTGGCTTGATGCCATTTCCAGGCCCTTTAATGAAAAAAATGAGTCAATACACATATGTATAAACAAAATACATTTATGTTTACATATACATTTATTTCTATCCCTATTGCATATACATTGAAAACCTTGAACTCACAGCAATACCAGTAATTTCAGTCCAAATCTTAAGAGTTCAATCTAGTTTTCTCCTTTTCCCTATTTGTTTCTCTATTTCTCTGGTAGTGAGAAAAGTGTATCTCATTATTTGCAATTGATTTGTACTTATTTGATCAATCCCTCTGCATCTAACTAATATCCTGTCTCTGCGGTTACCTTCTCCCCGACACAAATGTGAATGTCCTCCTCCTACACTGACTGAGACTCCCATCAAGACTGGTTTAAAAACCTTCAATACCCTAGTTGACTCTAGTAACCCCACCAGATCACCTTTCTGCATGGATGGCCTCCTCACCACTGAAAGGTTCCAACATGTCCTGTAGAGCAATTTCGGGCATAGATATCCTGCTAACCTCTGGTACTCTGGATCAATATACCTCCTTCCCACTTTTGACATGCATGTTTACTGTGTTTTGGTGTGCCTGAGAATTAAGATTGAGTTAGTATAGAAGAAAACAGACAGGGAAAGAAAGGAAGAAAAAGCAAAAGGAAGAGGAAGGAAAAGGGAGAATGAATAAGGGAAAGCTAAGACATACTTTGAAGTTCCAATTTATCCCTGTTGTTATAGACTAACAATATGCAACATAATGACATGACATATTCAGCTTAAGCTAGTCATACATAAGACTTCGACAACCTTGGATGTTTCTATGTGTTCCTAGAAAAAAGGAAATCGTACGTGTGTTTTTCTTGAACTCATAACATTAAAGAGTGTTTAACTTACTCAGATTGCTATTATTTTGCTAGCTCGGTGTCAAGAAGTCATTCAGATGGCAGGCATCAAGCTGCATTTTAACACAAAACCATGAAAATATATTGAAGGGCACTAGAGTAAGGTTAAGCTCTTTAATCAGAGACATTTTAATTTCCATAGATCATGATGACATCTTTCTCACAAATATCAGGAAACAAGTCTTCATTTTTGCAACATTGGCTTGTAGTCATATGTAAAAAAAAAATACTGCCATGATTTACTGCAATATGATTTATTTTTAATGGACACCAGCATGTTATAAAGCCATTTATCATGTCAAAGCCATAATGTTTCAGACTGGGTCATTTAGTATATTATATTATGGTACTTTACTTATTCAAGCTTTGAAACTATTAAGAAATTTTCTCAGTCAGCAGTTTTTTCTTAGCAAGGATTCTTGTGTGTGTTTTTTAAAAAATTTTTGTGAAGTGAATCTATTTCAATAGTTAATCACTGTCTGAGTTTAGCAGGTATAGAAGATTTATGATTTTATCTCATTTATTTATATTTACATAGTAGGTTTTTTTAATATTAGTGCCTAGGCTGAACACGAAAGAAATAATAATAAAATAACTAAGAGGAGAGATGTCATTTTCTATTCAATTTTCCTACATAGTTAAGTTAGATTTTTTAGATAAAATATACATAATTTTGGGATGAAATTAGATTCTAATATGATAAATGCCAACTTCATGCTACCTAAAAAAAAAAAAGGCCATTTTATCAATTATAACTCTTTTTCACAAAGTCTTGTTCTCGATTTATGACTTTATTTTATTGGATTTGGAGACCCTTACTAAATATGTCATTAGAAGACAAAAGCTCAAATCATTAGGACTTCTTATAAAGTAATGTATTACTTCAATTTAAACCAGCTTGTAAATATTTGTTACTTTAGAAACAAAATAAAATCATGATTTAAGTTCAACCTACTAAAAATATGTTCACAGAATTAAAACATTGGCAAAGTTTTCCTCCTTCTCCATACTTCTGGCAAGTTTAAGGAGTTATTCTGGTCATTGCGAGCATTCAGTAACCTCTGACCTTCTGCTGTCTTCTCCACAGTTTCCCGAGTTACTTTTTGATTCATAAACTATATTTGATCATATCCCTGAATAGGCTAGGTGTCACAATGAAAGAATAAAATCACATTCGGCAAGTCTCAATATTTCTCCACAAACACTGAAACAGTAACCTCTGTATCTGTATTCATGTCTTCTATATACTTCCTTGTTATTGTTTTATTTGGAAGGGTTTTCATTTTACAACTAAAGACTTAAAACACTTTTGCTTCTTTCATTTATTTTCTTAAATCTTCTAAACTTGGGCAATAAAATGTAGCCACATCACAGACTTCATTTTGTATTTGTATTTCTGGTGATATTGGTGCACAAGAAATGAAACGCCATCTGAGAAAGTGCTTTGTGCTGTAAAACAATAAGACTTTGCTGATCTTCAGAAATTGGTGAAGATTTGAGGTGAATGAGATTGTGGTTCATGCAGTTGGTAGACTTAAATTACAAATGCTGCTTGCAAAGGCGTCCTGGGTCCTGATTCTCCTGGGTTGTTTTGCTACTTTCCCCTTTTCTTGGTTCAGTGATCTCTCACGACTCGAGGAGAAATGGAATCTTATTTCCAATTTTTGTTGTGTCTGCCAGCAAGCACTTGCTGAAATTCACCAGTCCTGTAACCTATTTTCTTTGGACCTTCTTTTCTAAATTTACAATTGGGTACTTCCTGATGATGTATTAAAGGATGCTAATGTATGAATAGATGCTCCCCTATTAATAGGCTAATATGCAAGGTGACACTGCTTCAAATGAAAGAAGGAACGCTGATATAGTGGACATTTCAGGTCAAGTACTTGAAAGATAAGATACTTCTGAAAGACTCAACTTTGCTACCAATAATAAAAGCCTGACCAAGTAGAGAATACTTTTTTTTTTTTTTTTTTTTCCAGCATAAAAGCTTAGCCAGTAGAGCCAGACTGCCTGGTTTCAAGTCAATTTTACTAGCTGAGTGACTTTATGCAAATTACTTGGCCCTACTGTGTCTCAGCTTCCTCATCTGCAAAATGGAGAATCAACAAATAAGAAGTGTAGAGACAATGTCAGGAACTATTATTTTTAGTGGTGAAACAATGTATTTGTATAACAAATAAAAGGTCTAGGGGATTGGGAAAAAACCCAATACTCAATGCCCAGCCACCTATTATAGTAGGTAAAGTATTGGTAAAGTTGCTTCTCTCCTCAGTGCCTCAGTTTTTATCTCTAAGACTAGGATTATCATGATAACTACTTTACCTAGAATGACTAGAAGATTAAGGAAATACATATAAGAACACTTTAAAGTCATCTGTGCCATGGTAGAAGCATGACAAACATGAGTTATAATAATAGAAACAACTGAATTCAAGTAGTATTACTGTACTTCATTAATCAGTGTACTCGAGTTTATCTAAGATGGAGAATAACAAGAGATATTTCTACCTGATGCATTACATTATGTCTTTTAACTCATGCCTTTTACTTTCTTTTTCTTTAAAAGCAAAAATAAATCAAACAAATAACTCTTTTTTTTTTTAAAGTAAACAACATTACACCAAGAGCAATATTGATGAAGAAAAATACTGGTAAATTCATTCAAAATCCATTAACTTTAGAGTTGGTTCTGAAAGGGGTAATTGTAAAAGTCTCTCTCTCCATGTGTTGTGTTCACAGGTGGTAAATACTGCTCTAATAAAAATGGACCCCATGCAAAGCACTATGGATGCTCTGCCAGAATGAGCTTGTGTGACCGCAGTAATAGCTGAAGCACCAAATTCTCATACCTGATTTGAAAGTAGACTTTCTCCCAATTAACAGACCAAAGGATATTCTGTTTCCTGAAAGTACATCATGATTCTTGAATTAGGAATTTCAAGGAGTTATTTGCCACAGATATGAACAAAAATTTTATCTTATTTTATTTGTATATTAAATTTATTTTAGTCATAGGATAGAAAACGAAAGACAGACATTTGTGATTTGAAGGTTTTTATCCACAGCGTACATACTTTATTTGTGCTGAACTCGGGAAAATAAAGATAACCCTTCTGTTGCTGCTGTTACTATAACTATATCTCTTCCCCTTAATATTTATAAATAATTTCTGATATACTAGCTACTATGCTACGCACCTTACATGTATTAACTCATTTAATTATTGCAACAATATTGTCATGTGAACATTATTATTGCCTTTCAAAGATGAAGAAACTAATGAACCAAAACATTGAATACCTTGCCCAAAGGTTCCCATTAAAAAAAAAAAATCAAGACAATCCACCTCCAGAGTATTCTCATGCTACACCACTTCTCTGTATCGAACTTGAGGCATTCTGAAAAAAAAAATTATCCAATGTCCTTACTGATTTTTTCTCTCGTATTCCTTCTGACAAGTACCTATACTTTGAAGTGTTGCATGTATATGTGTATGTAAATTTTATAGCTTGAGACAATGATGTCTATTTGCTATTCAATAGTATGTGAAATCAGCCGGTTGCCTTGGTCTAATAGCTGAGCTACAGCTGCTCACATTACAAAATAAAAATGGCACAGATTTAATGGGCATTTAAGGTAGCAGACAGGAAGAAAGGTGAAGACACTATAAATTGAATACCGTCACCTTCGCAGAGGTCTCTGTTGTCTGGCATCATGGGTTAGTGAAATAATGCTGCTCTTCCTTTTTGCTTTCTGGAAGACTCTCTCTATCTTTCTTAATGCATGACTTCATAGTTGTACAGGATATACAAAAATTGGTCCTTATATCAAAAATTAAAAGAAAGGCAAAGTAGATGGAGGATGAAAGAGCATCTCTTAGAAACTATTTGTGCCTAATTAGTCCTGAATAGAGATATTTGTGAGGGACAAACCTATTGGTACCCAGTGTTTTTCTACATCCTCATGGCAATTAGCATGACTTTGATAAATTAAAGAAAAAGACTTCTGGTTGACAAAGGAACTGAAGGCAGTGAAAGCATACTGGCAGGCAACAGCATTTCAGCCTAAGGGTTAATTCTGAAACTCTCACCATCAATGTAAAATTTTTCATCTATAAATTCCCACATACAAAGAAAGGGAAAAGGAAAGGAAGCAGCCTTTTTAGTCAGTGCAATTTATTAGCATTGCTCAAGTCTGTGCAAGAATGTAAACTAGGACTTTTGTGAAATGTCTTCTAATATATTCAAATCAGTTCTTCCAAATCCTCATGTTCTTTCTGAGCTGATTTAGTTGCACATTGCTCCTGGGAAACATCAGGAGGGGGTTTTGTGAACTGAATACATCTGTAATCCAAATGATAGCAATTTAGTGTGAAATGTTTGACAAATATTGGCAGGCTGCTTATTTACCAAAAGCTATTACTGCTTTTGGATCAAAGGGGGACAATTTATTAATTAATCATTACCCTGCTATTATTAAAAATTGAGAAACCACCTGTTTCTTGCATTTTAATCTCATCCAAGGTTCTTATTAAGAATAACAAAAACATTGTAATCAAGCTGCCACAAATGGGAAATGGCTAGCTCTATATGTGCTCTCTGAATTATTAAATAGTTGGTGTGATAGGAATATGAAGACAAACTTCATGATAACAAAAATTCCCTATTTAAAAAAGAACTGTATTTAATTTTCAAATGCCATCATTTGTCTTTATTTTTAATCCATTTTGACTAAATGGCATTAGGAAAACAGCTAATACTTATTAAGCATGTAGTGTGTGCCATGTAAAAGCTTGATAGGAATTAATTGATTTAACTTTCCAAACAGCTCTATTTGAAGAGTAATATTATTACCTTCACTTTTATAAAGGATAAAACTGAGGCACAGAGTAATTAAGTAATTTGTCCAAGGTCACACAGAAATAATTATCACAAAGAAGATTGGAACTCCAAGCCTTCATTCTGAATTTCCAACAAAATGGGTTATGCTTTCAAAAACTATTTAATGAACTCAACCACTATTTTCTGAATGTGGAATCACAATTGTAAAACTTATTACTTTAGACTCCATTTAGACCCCCTTTGTCAACTTAATAGCTTGTTTTTAACCCATAACTATATTTTTATTAGATTATTACCTGTACAATGATTTATCTAAGGCATAACAGGGAAAACAGGTGAATTTTATAAGAATGTTTAAGTCTCACAAATGTATATGGATAGTAGAAGGTGAATATTTGGACAGTCACATTCCTTTTTTTAAAACATTCATTCTTAGGAATATGTTGGTTTCCTTTAAACAGTTAACTAGAATATCATTCAAGAAAAATCGTAGTGAAGTACTATCAGAAACATCTTAATGATGCCATAACGTGCCAGGAAGATAACTCTGTAATAAGCTGCCCTGAATTTCCCTCATGCCACATTTAATCTCTAACGTCTTTGACAGAACCATTTAGCTAGTGTGAATACTTCTGCATAGTATGGTCCATCCTCCTTTTGAATAATTCTAATTATTTTAAGATATCTCCTAAATGAAGTCAAATACACTTCCTTTCATTTCGACTTGTGATGGAGAAAACTGTAAGATAACCTTCATGATCCCTGTCTCTGGGTATTCATACCCTGTATAATCTCCTCCTCTTGGATGTGGGTGGGACCTGTGACCTCCACCACAAAGAATCCAGCAAAAGTGATGGGATGTCACTTATGTGGCTATGTTACGTAGGATTGCAACATCTGTCTTGCTAGGAGCCTCTCTTCCTTGCTGGCTTTGAAGATGCAAGCTGCCAGGTTGTGAGCATCCCTGTGAGCCAACAGCCCAAAGAGACGTAAGTCCTCTGTCCAACAGGCTGCAGGGAACTGAAAGTTGCTAACACATGAGCTTGGAAGCATATCTTTTCCATTGATCCTTGAGATAAGACTCCAGTCATGGCCACCACCTTCTGGCAGTCTGTGAAAGGTCCCAAAATAGAGGACCCAGTTAAGCCATGCTCAAATACCTGATCCATAGAAACTATGAGACAGTCAATATATGTTGTATTTAGCTACTAAAATTGTGAAAACATCATTATGCAGCAGTAGATAACTCATAAACTATGCATCATGGTTTGAATGCTAATTCTCCTTAAGACGTTTCATGAAGAATACTAAAATTATATTAGTATTATTAGTTCTACCACAATAACAATAGTCAGCTCTTTACTGAGTACCTACTGTGTGCCAGGCACTTTCATTTCACTAGATTCTTTATACAAATTATCTCGTTAGTCTTTGTAACAACCTTATAAGAAAGACATCCTTTATTTCCAGTTTAAGAACCTGATGCTCAAAGAACACAAGTAACTTGCCCAAGGTCATACAGCAAGGGTGTAAGGAAACTGCACTTTAGTTTTTAATTTTTTGAAACAAGGTCTCACTCTGTCAACTAGGCTGGAGTGTAGTGGCGCAATCATAGTTCACCTCAGCCTCTACTTCATGGGTTCATGAGTTCAAGTGATCCTCTTCCATCTCAGTCTCCCGAATAGCTAGGACTACAAGTGTGCACCACCATGTCCGGCTAATTTTTTTTTTTTTTTTTTTTTTTTTTGTAGAGACTAGGTCTTGCTATGTTGCCAGGCTGGTCTCGAACTCCTGGGCTCAAGCAATCCTCCTGCCTTGGCCTCCCAAAGTGCTGGGATTACAGGCATGAGCCACCATTCCTGGCTGGAAACTGCATTTAAAGATAAGGCTGGCTGCTTTATTCACAGTGCCATGTTGCTTCTTTTTTACTTAGTTAAAAGGAACACAAATAATAATTTGAATTTAAGTTAAATACCAGTTATTTAATATTATTAAAAATTGTCTTGTGGCAAACATGGTGCTAGGTCTCAGATGGCTACTAGCTTAGCACAGTCATGGGACAGCATTTCATATATTCTGATTTGGATTGTTTATTTCTCATCACCTCACTCCATCCATCATCAAGTCTTATCTACTATAAACTAAACATTCCTAATACTTCAGCCACATTTACCATTTCACATATAATGGTTTGTTGAATTGCTGTTATTTTCCTTTTGCCCTCCTCCCAGTATTTTAATATTTCAGCTTTCTTTTACAATATGGTATCTTAATCAACACATACAATTGAAATACTATATGGAAGGCTAATAAAAATGAAGGAACTTGCCAATATCACAATGAAAATAGTTTCCAGCCGGGTTCAGTGGCTCAGCCTGTAATCCCGCGCCTTGGGAGGCTGAGGTGAGTGGAATGCCTGAGCCTGTGGGTTCGAGACCCGCCTGGGCAACTTGGTGAGCCCTCATCTCTACAATAAATCAAAAAATTAGCCGGGTGTGGTAGCGCGTGCCTGTAGTTCCAGCTACTTGGAAGGCTGAGGCGGAAGGATCGCCGGAGCCCAGCAGGTCGAGGCTGCGGTGGCCGGGAGCGCGACCACTGCACTCCACTCTGGGTGACAGAGTGAGACTCCAACTCAAAAAAAAAAAAAAAAAAGAATATAGTTTCCCTTTTTTAAACTGACATATCAAGTTGGCAATATATATGAGTGGGAAGAGTAAATATGAAGAATAAGATTAATAAACTTCATGTGATTATTAGGTATGTAGATTTTATTGTTTTTAACTCTAAAAAGCAAATAAGTAACACATATTTTTAAACACATGAACCATTAGTAAAAAAATCTTATATTATGCAAAAAATAAAAATCTCAGTATAGCCTCTAAAACAGAAATTATATATAGAATAAATAATTAAATAAGAGGCAATAAAGTGAGATAATTAAAGAGTAGCAAAACATCACACCTTGAAAGATTATAACAAGCACATACTTCTAAATAAGTCTTGAAAAAACAAAATTCAACATATATATTTTTTATTATGTATTCATGTATATAAAGCTGCTAATGATTTGGGAATGTAAGGTATTAAGAGCACTACATCAAGTTTTATAGAATGAAGCCAAGGTGGCATCAAGAGAGTCATTTATAATGCTAAGAGAAAACACAGGTAAGATAAAATATTTAAAATAAATGAAGTTAAGTATGCAGTTTGTGAATGTGGGGGTAACAAAGGGAAAATCAAATGGGAGATTGCATTAATAAGGATAAAAGTATAAATTCATTATACTATATAAAATGGAACAACCCCAAAATAATATAAGATACCACCCGCCAATGACAAGGACAAAATACCTCCCTCTGGGGTCTGAATTGCTGGTGCCATTGATCACAGTTTTGTGAGATTCTGGTATGCTGCTGTCTCATAACTTATATGCAGAAGCAAGCATTGTGACTCTTCAACTGGTATTTCTTGTCACATCTTAGCGCCAATATGTGGGGAAAGCTTAGAAAAGGAGTGTTCTGTCTGTTAATGAATTTTAAACCCCAAGGATTTCAGTTGTTAAAGACCTTTCTTCATTATCAACCGCGAAAATTAGTATTCAGAAAGAATTTTGAAAACCAGTTATTCTTAAGTTTAATAATTACAAATTGAGAAATGAATTTTAAAAAATCATTGTTCCAAAGATATTTCTGCAAAATACACTGGTTATATTAAATGCTTTTATGTATCTGTTTCCTTTCTCAAAAAGTCTTCCTTTAATCCCTTTTTTCCTATACAGAATTTCACTTTAATATGAAAGTCATATTGTGTCTCATTTGGAATATTTGCATGTGATTGTCTTCATTTTTCAGAAAGCACATATTTAAACCATTTGCACGATTTCAGTTTTCCTTGTGAAGCAGAAGTATTCATCATACTAGTTAAGGTTTATATTACCCTGTAGCAAAGCAATTTATCATATCCCTACATAAGCAACTTCTTTGATTATTAAAATTCTCTTGTGGAGGTATACTTAGTAGCATTCAATCTACTACCTAATGAATTTTCTTTATTATTTGACCTGAAGAGCAAGGAAGCTGTATATTAAGACATATGATTTGAAAACAGTGATAGACAATGCAGAACCAGTTATACAGGTTAGAAATTGGAAATATTTTAGAACTTGACATTTTGCATAAATTTGTATGTGAACAATCCTCAGAAAACACTAGTGTGAATCATTTTTTCTTCTTTTGAAATGATTTTTATTTCCCAAATTTGGTCTGCTATAAATTGATAATTTTGTGAAGTTCCAGAATCATTGGTTCGACTTTGAACGGTAATTGCAATCAAAAAGATGTGTAATTGACTCAATTTACTAATGACCACTGTCTTCCAAGTAGTTCAATCACATTCTAGTGAATAATTATTACGCATTCCTCTGACACTGTGTTTCTTTTAGAGCTGCTCTGGCTTCAGGGAGTTTGTAATCTAATTGGAGAGGGGTGATTTACCCATATAAACTAACAGATAACCACATATAAAGAATGTTTTTAAACAGAAAAATGTAATTTAATAGTAAATCAAAAAAATGACCAGGGTATGCAAAATATCCTTTGCTGTCAGAGGCCTCTTGCAAATAATCTAAACAATAAAGTAGTCCTTGATGAGGGGTTGCAGGTGAAGAGCCTGGTGGCAGGGAAAGGGGAGACCTCACAAGTTCCACCTAAAGGATGTAACTGTTTGCTATTCTGATCTACTCCATTCATTCTCTTTGAGAAAAAGGGTCAATGTTACAATGACTGTGATTTTTCAAGAGCAACTGGATATCTTGATTTTTGTGCGAAAGTTCTCTCTTTTCATATTCAACTGAGCTTTTGAAAAATTCTGGGGAGTCACTGAAAAGTAAGTCTACAGACAACCAACAGTGAACAAATTCTGATTTTTATGATAGTCACAGATATAGAGAATTCATGCTCTTTGAGGTTGATATTTAGCAAGTTGATCTGGAAGGCCCCAACCATCTCATAACAAGTACTATTTATTCCAAGAAGATCAGGACCTATGGATGTTTGTTAAAAAAGGGAGGTTAGCGTGTATAAATCTAGCCCATGACTCAAAACAGCTTTAGCTCTTTTTTTACTGTCTTTTGTCCGCATGGTGCCTGTACAACTAGATGGTTGTACAAATGATAATACATTTCTATATCAATAAAAATATTCAATTGACTCTTTAAGAGCAGTGCCCTTTAAATTTTGCTGCATACAAAGTCACCTGAGAAATTTTTTAAAAATTCTAATTACCAGGGGATACCCCTTATCAATAATGTCAGAAATTTTGGAGGTGGAGTTCAGCCATCAGTATTATTAAAAGCTTTTCAGGTGATTATAACAGGCAGCCACATGTAAGAACAGTGATTTGGACCATTGGTACTAAAACTTTGCTGCACATTAAAATCTGCTGGAGAATGTCAAATATCCAGATACCCAGGTCACATCTTAGACCAGTTATCGGTTGATGCATTACAGCTCATCCCATAACCTAGTGTCTTAAAAGAATAATTATTTAACTTATAATTTGAGCTGAGCTCAGCGAGGTGCTTCACCTTTGGTCACTCATGTCATAATTTGACTGAATGATTTAATACGGCCTCATTCATATTCTTCCCCATGTGATGTCTCTAACAGCCTCGTTTGAACTTATTATCCAAACAATATGATTTTAGATTTCCAAATGTAGCCAAAAAGATCAAACCCAAGTGGTGGTCAACTCTTTCAACTTGTAGTAAAATTGACAAAGTGGGAACAGGGATTCACTCGAATAAATACATACATATATATAAACATGGTTTAAATTAATGCTAATCAAAAAGTAGATGGAGGACTTGTAGTTGTCAGCATCACCTTGTTAGAATTGCAAAATGAGGCCTCCACCCCACAGGCATTGAATCAGTGTCTCTGGAGATGAGGTTCACAAATTTGTAGTTTAATAAGATTTCCAGATGATTCTGATGCATGCTAAAGTTTGAGAAGTACTGGTCAAAATTACTTGTCCTCAACTTGGTCACACATTGGAGGCATCTAAAATATGTTTTAAAAAATTATCTGTCCATGTCCCACCTCCAGAAATTCTGATTTAATTGTAATGGGAGATTCTCAAAGATGACTGCATCATCTCTTTATGTAGGACCTTTTGCCAGCCAAACTGTTGAGGCGAAGTTCATTTCTCTGCTTCTAAAATTTATTGTATAAAATAATTCACAAGATGATGCTCAGATTTTAGAAGTGGAAAAATCAACATGAAGGAAGAGTCGAACACTTCATACCATACACAGGGACTGATATTGTCCTATAGTCAGGAAGAGAAAAAGTCCCTCGTTAGTAGCTAAAAGGTGAGTATCATGGAACACTTGAGACCACTGCTACTATAACCTCCTGCCTTTTGTCTTGTAACTCACTGCCTAAGCCCTTCTTTTATCCCACTACTACATTGAGACTGTCTTATTCTTGGAATACCTGATTCTTACCTCTGTTTCCAGGCTAGGAATTGAAATCTCGCCCTGCTCCCCACATTTATTTAAAGAACCAAACCTTCCCAATTATGCCTGGCATTCTTCCTGTTTTCTACCACTAACTGTTATACATACAACTTGCCAACTTCTTGTTGTATTTGTTTCTCATTTTTATTTTTTGTGTTTACTGATGGTCTCCCTCCTTGTGCTGGTTATTTCTACTGGCTATCTCAAGACCCACAATCTATCTTTCTCTGCTCTGCCTGTTTAAGACGGCGATCTATTATATGATTATTTATAAAAATTGTGTATTTATTCTTACATGTTTAAATGTCAGTCACCTTCAAAGTATTCTTCGTTTGATGCAATACATCTATTGAAATGCTTTTTCTACTCATCAAAAGCATTTCTGAGCTCATCAATTTTGATGCCTTTTAGCGCTTCTGCTGTTTTTTGTTCCACCTTTCACCTTTTCCACATTGGCAAAACGTTTCCCTTTGAGGACTTGTTCATCTAAGAGAACAAAAAAAAGTTGTTTGGGACAAAATTAGGTGAATAGGGAGGGTGCGGCATCAGGATCATGTTATCTGTGGTCACAAACTGATGAACACTCAGCTTGGTGTAGGCAGGTGTGTTGTCATTGTGGAAGAACCAGTCACCTGTTTGTCACAATAGGATGTTTCTTCCTCAAATCGTAATGCAATCCTCTCAAAACTTCAAGATGAAAACTTTGGTTAACTGTTTGATCTGGAAGAAAAATTCTGAGTGTACTACAAGGGACCCACATGTCAAAAGATAATTTCAGTTTTTTGGGGGATCCTCCCTCATATATTGTACCATTTGGACTCTTTCTGACTGGTTTCCTGCACACCAGTGGTAGAATAAGGTATTCTAAGAGAGAGTCGGGTTCCTGAACCAGCAGCATTACCATCACAGGGTAACTTTTTGTTAGAACTGCAAATTTAGTAGAAATACTTTAAGGTTAGTAAATCTGAAGCTCTGGAAGTAGGGCCCAGCAATCTGTATTTCAACCAGGCTTTCTTTCTTTTCTTTTTTTTTTTTTATTTTAAAAATGTAGGGCACAATTGAGGGACAGGTATATAAATGGTCATTATGCAGGTATCATTTCCCTCCCCTGTCAGTTTCCCACTACTGAAAATCCCTTTCTTTTAGTATTATGATAATTTTTCAAGGTCCCCTTATGAGTGAGAACATGGGGTACTTAGTTCTTTGTTTCTGTCATAGGTCACTCAATATTGTAGACTCTAAGTCCATTCAAGTTGCTATGAAGTTCATAATTTTGCCCTTTTTATGACTGCATAATATTCCATTGTATATATGTACCACATTTTACAAATCCAGTCTTCCTTTGATGAGCAGCATGACTGGTTCCATGTTTTTGCAATTGTGAATAATGCTGCAATAATATGTGTGCAAGTATTTTTTTCATAGAGTGAATTGAGTTCCTCCAGGTATATTCCCAGAAGGGAGAATGCGGGGTCGAATGGAAGGTCGATTTTTAGGTTTTTTAGTAATCGCCATACTGTTTTCCAAAGAGGTTGCACCAGTTTACGCTCCCACCAACAGTACAGAAGTGTTCCCCTTTCCCCATATCCTCTCTAGCATTTGATGTTTTTTGAGTTATTGATGATGGCCATCTTAACTGGAATTACGAGGTAGCTCAGTGAGGTTTTAATTTGTATTTCTTTGATGATTAGTGGGACTGAGGATTTTTTAATATATCTGTTGGCTGCTCAAATGTCTTCTTTTGAGAAGTGTCTA
>CAUYQG010123510.1:0-11069 GCA_963574415.1 Tarsius wallacei | reverse complement strand
AACTCAAAAAAAAAAAAAAAAAAAAAATCAAGAAAAAAACAAATGGTCAATCTCTGACATGGAAATAGAGGCATTATCATAGATCCTGCAAACGTTAAGAGGACAATAGGGGATATTATAAACAAATTTATGCCAGTAACTTTGACAATATTGATGAAATAGATAAATCCTTGGAGAATCATAATTTACTGAAACTGGCACAAGAATAAATAAAAAATTTGAATAACCTCTGTTAAAGGAATTAAAACTAATAAAAAAAATCTTCCCACAAAGAAGACTCCAGGCCCAGATTCCTCCAAATATCTAAGAAAGAAATAACACTAATATTATACAAACTTTTCCAAAGAATAAAAGGAAATGCTTCCCAACTCATTACATAAAGCCAGGAAAAACATGAAACTAAAATATGACAATAAAGTACAAATAAGAAAAATTATAAGACCCTTATCCCTCATGAATTTATAAACTAAGATCCTAAATAAAATATATCAAATTGAACCTAGCAATATATAAAAAGGATAGTATATCATGGCCAATTGTAATTTATTTCAGGAATGCAAATATATATACCTATGTAACCATTTTACATTTGAAAATCAGTTATAATTTGCCATATAGAATAAAGAAGAAAAATCATGTCAATAAGATATGGAAAAAGCATTGACAAATTTCAGCATAAATTTATGATTTTTAAACATCTCTCTCCAAATTAGAAGTAGACAGGAACTTCTCAAATTGGTAAAGTGCAGACTAGAAAAAACTAAGGCTAGCATCATTATATTTATCAGTGAAATATTGAACACTTTTTTCCTAACAACAGGAACAAGTCAAGGATGTCCAAGAAATAAAAAGATAACTCAGTTTTTTAAATGAGCAAAAGACTTGAACAGTTACTTCAAAAAAAAAAAAAAGATACAAGAAAAAGATACTCAACATGTAAAACATCAGCAGGGAAATGCAAATGAAAGCCACAACTGTGTGTTATGTACAAGAAGCCCAAATATAATAGTATATGTAAGTGATAAGTAGAAAGATGGAAAAAGATATACCATTCAAAAGTTATTAATATCAGAAAAGTAGACTTCAACATAATGATAAAAGAGACAATTCACCCAGAAGATATAGCAGTCCTAAATATGTACACATCTAACGTCTGAGCTTTAGCATACATGAAATAAAAATTGATGGAACTGAAAAGAGAAACAGGCAAAGCCACAATTATAGCTAGAAACTTCAGCAATTCCCTCTTAGTATTATAGAACAAGCAGATAGAAAATCAGTAAGGATATAAAAGAACTGAGTAACAGATCAACAAAGTAGATCTAATTGATATTAGATCTGTTATAGCACTCCACCTCAAAATAGTAAAATGCAGATTCATTTACATGCATATGGAATACTCAAGATAGGTGGTCCTGGATCAGAAAACAAATCTAAACAAATGTAAAATAATTGAAATCATACAATGTATAGTCCTTGATCACATGGAATTAAATTGGAAATCAGTAACAGAAAAATAAGTGGAAAAATCCTTAAATACTAGGAAATTAAACAACAGACTTCTACGTCATCAGTGGGTTAAAAGGAAATTTCAAGGGAAAATAGATAAAGTATTTTAAACTGAACAAGAATGAAAATACAACATATCATAATTCATGGAATGTAATCTAAAGCACTGCATAGAAGGAAATTTATAGCACTAGATGCTTCCATTAAAAATAATTCTCAAGTCAATAGTCAAAGCTCCCTCCTGAGGAGGCACTGTCTGAGCAGTGCACAGGCCTTAACAAGGAGGAGAAAAGGGAAACGTGTATCTCGCGGAAGGCACGGCACAGGCAAACGTCGTGTTGGGAAAGGACCTGGGAAGTAGTAGGCCAGTGTGGCTGAATGGAGAGAACAAGATGTGCAGAATGGGATGTCAGGAAGGGATGCAGTGTAAGACATTGTAAGCCACGATTAGAGGAATTCTCTCTTCATCCGAAAACTGAAAGTCACTGAAGGAGGTGACATGATTAGGTTTATGTGTGGGGGAGATCCTTTATGAAGAATGGGTGAGAGGAGGCCCAGAAGGAACATGAGTGATCATTTGGGGGGTCTATGCCACAGTGTAGTAGTTAAAGAACAGCCAAGTATAATCTTCAAGAGAACAAAATCTGAAGCCCACTTGCTTAAGATAAACTCTGGCTTTACTCAACATTTACTGGGTATGAGACCTTGATAAGATCACTTGACCTTGCTCTCTCTCTCTCACTTTCCTTGTTTGGTATACATCTCTTAGGGTAAATGTGAGGAGTAAGTGAGTTAATATAAGTAAAGTACTTAGAATGCTACATAGACTGTAGTAAATATTTTATAAGAATGATGGATAAGAGATGATGATACTGTATAGAAGTGCAGGTGGAAATGAAAGATGCAGATAGGTATTTAAGAGGTAAGAATCAAAATTTGGTGATGGATTGGATATGGAGGGAGAGTGGGGTATCAGGTGTGACAGTAGTTCTCAGACTTCTACTCTGGGTGGTTGATGGCAATATTCAGTGAGATAGGAAGCACTGGCAGAAGACCGGGTTTGGAGGAGTTGATGTGGGTTTGGTTTTGCTCATGCTGAGTATACTTGTAAGTCCCAACGTGATGAAAGTCCTTATTTCTTTCCTCTAAGCTTGAAATAAATAAATGAACATGTGATCCTCACCTACTCTGCACAAAACCACTGCCACAAATGAACCAGTAGGTGTCATCAGTGACCAAGAAAGAAGAACTGAATTGCCTTCTTTCTCTTAGACCTGGTTTGATACTTTTTCCTATACCTCTCCCTGTTCTTGTATATGAGAACATAAAAACAGAGACTGGAATTTTACTTTCAATAACATACAAAAATAGTATAACTTAGTTTATATCAAAACAATAGTTAGTTTATGAAACTAATGGTCAAAGTTATAAATTGAGAAGTCATAGGACATATCTGGTAGTTACATGGATACTTGTTACTGACTTTTTTTTTGTTTTGAGTTGGAGTCTCGCTCTGTTGCCCAAACTGGAGTGCAGTGGCCGCTCCCGGCCACTGCAGCCTCGACCTGCTGGGCTCTGGCGATCCTTCCGCCTCAGCCTTCCAAATAGTTGGAACTACAGGCGCGCGCTACCATGTCCGGCTAGTTTTTGATTTATTGTAGAGATGAGGTTTCACCAAGTTGCCCAGGCGGGTCTCGAACCCACAGGCTCAGGCAATCCACTCACCTCAGCCTCCCAAAGCGTGGGATTACAGGCTGAGCCACCAAGCCCGGCTTGTTACTGACTTAAGACTACTTCTTTGACTGGATGTAGTGGCTCACACCTGTAATCCCAGCACTTTGGGAGGCCAAAGTGGGCAGATTGCTTGAGCCAAGGAGTTCAAGACCAGCCTGGGTAACATAATGAAACCTCATCTTTATAAAAAATAAAAAAAAATTAGCTGGGCATGGTGAGGCACACCTGTAGTCTAAGCTACTCGGGATGCTGAGGTGAAAGGATCACCTGAGTCTAGGAGGTTGAGGCTGCCGTGAGCTGTGAAAGTCATAATCATGCCACTGTAGTCCAGCCAGGGTGACAGAGTGGAGTCCAACTCAAAAAAAAAAAAAAAAAAAGCTTCTTTGATAAATCTAAGCCTAGTTACAAATAAAAGCAGTTATTAAACACTAATTAATATGACATCACTTGCAGTAATGACTGAGTAAGCTCCTCTTGGACTAATCTTCCCACACACAGCAACTGTAAACTCTGGGCAGCGTAAGAAACACCTATGTGGAGGCACTGCAGAGCATCTGGAAGGGGCAGACTCCTGAGAGGAGCCCCAAGCCCTTAGTCTTCTGCTTTATTGCTTTGTCTTTGTTTCCTCTCTTTTTGTTCCTGTTTTCTTTTTCCTGCCTTCTTGTGTGTTAACTTGCACGTTTTTTATAACTTCATTAGGAATTATCTGTAGTGTTGATGAGTGTATCTCTTTGACTGACTTTCTTGGTGGTTGCTCTAGGTGCTATTTCATGCACACATAATTTACCACAGTCTACTAGTATTGATTCCAGTTGGAATGATGTATAAAACCTTCCCTTTAGTTCTTTACCCTGTCTCGTGTATAATGTAATTGTCCTAAATATTTTCTTTGCATATGTGGAGAACCATATCATACAGCATTGAACACGATTTAGAAAACTCAAGAGAAAATGTATAGTATTTATATTTTTGCTATTTCCTTTGTTCTTTCTTCCTTGTGTTCTAAGGTTCCTTCTTTTACCGTGTTCTATTTAGAGAATTTCTCTTAACCATTCTTATGGGGTAGGTCTGCTGGTGACAGATTCTCTTAGACTTTATCTGAGAATGTCTCTGTTACCTCTTCATTCTTGAAGGATATTTCCATTAGATATAGAATTCTGGGTTAACAGTTGTTTTTGTTCAGCACTTGAAAAATATTGCACCACTTCCTTCCAGCCTCCATGGTTTCTAATGAGAAATTCATTGTCATTCAAGTTGTTTTTCCCCTATTGGTTACCCTAAATGTTTTCTCTTACTGCTTTCAAAATATTTTCTTTGTGTTTAGTTTTCAGGAGTTTATGATGTGTCTGGCATGAATTACTTGGGTTTACCCTGTTTGGGGTTTACTCAGCTTATTAAATCTCTAGGTTTATAACTTTGCCAAACTAGGGGATTTTTCAACCCCAGCTTCCTCAAATACCTTTGTAACTCCAATTATTTCCTTCAGCACCTCTCCCCTCTATCCAGTAGTGTTGTACCCCATGTCCCTCAGTCCCAGTCCAGAACTGGATCTTATAGTGGAGTTTAGAGTTCTTTTGTTTGTTTTGTTTTTGGGGTTAGAGCCTCACTCTGTCACCCAGGCCAGAGTGCAGTGGCACACTCATGGCCACTGCAACTTCAACCTACGGACTCAGGCGATTCTTCCCCCTCAGCTTTCCAAGAAGCTGGAACTACAGGCATGCACTACCACGCCTGGCTAATTTTTTGATTTATTGTAGAGACAAGGTCTTGACAAGTTGCTCGGCCGGTCTTGAACACCTGGGGCCAGGCAATACTCTCGCCTCTGCCTCCCAAAGTGCTGGGATTATAGGTGTGAACCACTGCGCCTGGCTAGAGTTCTTAATCTAAGATGAGGTTGGAGATATCATCAATTCCTTAAAAGGCCCACTTGTTGACATGGTTCTGGTCCTGGTGTTGTGGCTATGTCTTTGTCCCACCTGCTTAAGCCTACTACTTTCTTTGAGGAGGATGGTTGGCAACTTTTGTTATTTTATTTTATTTTTTTACCCTACTGGCTTCAAGCAGTAAGGCTATCTCCATTCCTCTATCATGGATTGAGTACCTCTAGCCTCTGTAGCATCCAGTTCCTTGCCACCACATGCTCCTTCTAGACTCAAAGCCCAGGAAAACCCTGATTTCAGTATCCCCCTCTTCTTGCTTTTCCCGTCAATTTGTGGCTCATGGACATATTCATCTTACTTCTGAGTTCTGCTCTATCTTCTTTACTATTATTGCTTGCTTTACTGCCTTATGTCTGGGGCAGAATGACTATGTTGGAGCATAAACAGTTGAGAAGAAGTTCTTGTACGTTGTTTTTTTTGTTGTTAAGTAGTTGCCTGGAACTCATGAGCCCACACAATCTTCTTTCCTCAGCCTTCCACTGTAGCTGGACTACAGATGCATGCACCATATTTGGCCCCTTATATATTCTTAATGCAGTTTGCCAAATGAAATGTCTCTACGTTTTCTAAAGTCCTCTATTATTTCATTCTTTGCCCTGGTTTTGTGCGGAAAGCAAAATGATTCTAAGGCAGTCGTTCGCCCTCTCTGGCTACAGTTTCTGAATAATGTATAGTGAGATTGTTGGGCTAAGTCTTTTTTAGTTCTTATCAGTAAACTTATGCAGTTATCAAGCAGAAGTAGTTACTTCTGAATCTAAGCTTCAAAATTAGGGTTCTCCAAGTTGAAAAGATTAGAGCGAGAGAGTATAGGATTCCAGTTTCTATGATAGCAAAGGACTTATTGGGTATTAGAAGTGGGAAACATTCCTAGAAACTAAGAAGGACCTTAGAATAAATAAAATACAGGCTCGTGGTCATCACCAGATAGTAATGATAAGGAATTTGTACTCTAAGAGTCCAGGTTGAGAATATACATTATTTCAGGAAAAGCTTAAATAAATATGTAATTGTTGAAAGTAATGGGGATTTTGTTAATGTGGAAAACAACTGGCTGCTCATAATACTCCTAGATGCCTACTAATAAGGACGTGGAGGGCAGTGACTTCAATTTGACCTAATATGACCCATTTGAGATTATTTTAATTTTTTTGAGTCAGGGTCTTAGGGCTGGAATGCAATGACTCACCACAGCCTGGACCTCCTGGCATCAGGTGATCCTTCCGCCTCAGCCTCCCGAGTAAGTGGGACTAACAGGTGCATGCTACCACACCTAGCTAATTTTTTTTACTTTTTGTAGAGACAGGATCTCGCTGTGATGTCTAGGCTGGTCTCAAACTCCTGGGCTCAAGTGATCCTCCCGCCTTGGCCTCCCAAAGTATTGGGATTATAGGCATGAGCCATCATACCCAACCTATTTTAAATTATTTTTAAAAGCTCAGTTTTAGAAGTATTATACTAAAATATTTTCATCTAAAATAAAAATTATAATCATCGATCTTTTGAAAAATGTCAGTTTTGGCCATAGTGTTACAGAATGTGAACTCTTCATTCCATAATGTTTTTGTTCCATTTGTGTGTCTTATTTTATGTAAATTGTAGGATGAACTTCTTGCATATAGCATTTTATGAGAGATTAAATTACAGGGAGACTATAACTTATGGGCCTAGAGAACTTGAAGAAAAACAATATAACTGTATCAGAGCTGTTAGCATTGTCTGTCTTAGTGGCAGAGTAATGAACCCCATATGAAATGCCCACATGGGTCACATCTCTTAAAGGGCCATTTTTACCTAAAATTTCATTTACTTTCTTGATAAACCTATTTTAGATATTAAGGAGCTTACTTAATATAATTTATTACTAGCACTAAGGTTCAAGTCTGAATTCATTTATATCATACTTGATATAAAAACAAAAACATTACAGAACTACATGAAGTAAAAAGTGAAGGTTCCCCCCTCCCCATATTCCCCACACAGTATAGCCACTGTTAACTCTTTGGGATGTGGAAGTGGTGATGTTTCAAAGGGCTTTCTACAACATGGTTTCAAAAGCAAAAATCTCATTTCAGGTTCTGAGCAACATTCACACAGTCAGAGCCACGTGGCAATCTAAAGAACCCAAAACGTGGACCTTTTCTCCCCAGGTGAGTAATCTGCTGAGAGACTGGAGTAAGGAAGGAACTTGTTTTATCTATTAAGTGTTAAGCAATTGGCTTCTAAGATAAGACTGTCCAAATGTAACATATTTAGCATTGAATATGTGGGACCAGATTTAAATCTTTAGATTACTTGGTATTTCTTAAGGTCTTTGATTAAATTACTCATGTTTTTGACTCACAAACATTATAATTCCTATGAATCACCGCATTTGATGACTTTCAGGGTTCAATTTTAGAAAATGCCCATTTGATAAAACATGAAAACAAAAAGATAAAATTTAGGAAGTGAGGTGTTTTTCAAAAATCAAATCTTCCAGCTGTGCTGGTGAGAGCTGTGCTTTCTTCAGATAAAATTAAAGGTGATATCAAGGGGATTAGTACATTGTACCCAAGTACTATCAAGATCGGAATGAGGTTGGGTGGACTCAAAGCAGTGAGTCAATATTACATAAATGCTTGTGTTATTTTTATAATATTGTCTGTAGTTTATGTTACTTTTTCTACTGCTTCATTACTTTAATACTTACTTCCTTTCCATAGCTAACTCCCTTGTATGACCGCATCCTAAAAACTCTAAGTTACTCTTCCTCTTTGTGCGTCAAAAGATCTTAAAGCAAGATGGAGGTTCAGTGAGAAGCTCAGGTTCTAGATGGGGCCAAGCTACCTTGCTAGTGTGCTGTGAGTGTCCACACTGTGTGCAGCTCATCTCCTAAAAGTCCAATTGTATCTTCTGAGCACCCTGTCTCCAGTGAGAAACATGGCTTGTATTTCAGTGCAACACTTCACAATTCTGATACTGCATCACTGTGTTTGTGAGGTGTTTTGGTAGAATTTTCTCATGTTTTCCTGGGATAGAAAGACAAAATGTTGGGAGGGATAAATCATAAGTATGTGTTACTTTGTCGAATGAAATGAAGCATCTCTTATGCACAAGGCATTCTTCTGTGTGTACAGGAACTTACATGCTAGTATAGAAAACACATGTGTGAATAACAACAGTATCCTCTATTTATGGGGCACTAACTAGGTGTGAGGCCCTCTGCTGAGCCCTTATGTGCCTTATCTTATTTAATCCTTCCAGTAGCCCTGGAGGGTGGGTACTGTTGATCACTATCACTCAAGCAGATTGTACTGTTATGGGACTCTAAGTGCTTTGGAAGTACATGGAAGGGTGAAGCTCATTCTAGTCCTTGGGCTCGGAAAGGTTTTGTAGAAGAGAAACTAGACTTTGATGGATGGATAGACTTCTACAGGCAAGAAAGGGGGATGGGTTGTCTAGGGAGAGGGGATGGGGTGAGCAAAAGGGAAAGGAAAGGAAAATTTATAAGGCGTGCATCAGGAGAGTTGAGCAAATAAGTATATTCAGTCTTTAATTTAGTTCTGTTTATAAGAACAGTGGTTAATATAAATATCTTTTACTGTATGGAAACTATTTTGGTAATACCTCTGAGCTCCTAGGTACAGTACTTGTTTCATATTGGCCTCCACTCTAAGCAGAGTAAGTGGAGGTCAAGTTGTGTCCCTTTAACAGAAAAGTTACATTTTTAAAAATTTCAGATCATTGGTATAGATGAATCCCAATCCATCTGCCTTTTGTTTTTCTTAAAATACCTTTATTATAATGCAAAGGCATAAGCTGTTTACTAATGAATAAGGCTGAAACCCCCTTCCCATTTTTACTTTTTCAGTGACTTCAGTTTTTTTGTCATTTCAGGTTACTCGCATCTTGCCATGCTTGCTCGATGGTAATTGTTTTATCAGATCCAATTCTTCATCTTCAGATCTTGGGATATTATTTGAACTTGGAATTTCTTACATTCGCAATGTATGTCAGTTGAAAGATAAGGCTTTCTAATGTATCACTTAAAAGGGAAGATTTTTTAAAAGTCTGTATTTATAAGTAAAGTAATTGAAGTTTTTATGTGTAATGGAAGTTTAATCCCTTAAGGAATGAGAATGGCAGTGATTCTAATTTTACATGTATTTCCTGCTTTTAATAGCATTAATATAAAAGGGTATTTAATCATATTTACAGTTTGAGTGAATTTTGTGCCTTTAAAGAATTAAGATTCGAGAAGGATGGAACTTTGCAGAAAGTGAGCAAAGGAATTTAGTGGCATTCTGGTGCTGTGGTCCACTTCAGTTAGCCTTGTAACTGAGGATTCTAATTAAGAGATCTGCCAGGCTGGTGGCTCTGCCTGTAATCCCAGTACTTTGAGAGGCAGAGGCAAGAGGATTGATTGCCTGAGCTCATGGGTTCAAGACCAGCCTGGGTAACATGGCAAGACCTCATCTCTACAATAAATTAAAAAAAAAAAATTAGCTGGGCATGTGGCACATGCCTGTAGTTCCAGCTGCTTGAAAGGCTGAGGCCAGCAGGTTGGGACTGCGGTAGTCATGAGTGTACCACTGCACTTCAGCCTGGGCGACAGAGTGAGACTCCGACTCAAAAAAAAGAGAGAGAGATCTGGCAGAGTGGTAACTTTTATAAAGGGAACACCAGAAACTGGGTTAATCTATGTTATATAAACTGTTGAACCAGTGAGTGCAGGTTTGTGCTAGTTATTAAATGTCTCCACATTCTCATAATAGCTTGAGAGGTATAGTATATACACCTGGCCCTGTGATAACCCTGAGAGCCATTACAGAGAGGACACATTAATGGTATTGCACTATCACTTCATTTATTTAAGAAAAATTCACCCATATGTATTACAGGTGTATAAGACAGGCGGCATCTGGCAGTTGGCAGTAGGGTAAAATTCCAAGTAAAAAGGCCCTTGAATGTTTAACACCTGCGTTCCATCTATCCATGAAATAGAACTTCATAATCCCATGCATGAAGTGCTGACGTGCCTTGAGATCATTCCACGCAATGTTTGTCAGTTGTCACATCATCAGGTTTAAGGGATTTTCAAGAGCAATTTTGGCAAAACATGCTTGTTACTTGACATAATATCTTTGATATCTGACTTGCAAGTAAAATGGGACTCTGCTATGTTTCATTTTATTTCTGTGTGAAGAACTTTTTAATTCTAAAGGTGAATACTAATTTTGTTTCTTTAAAAGGACTTGGTATGTATTTATTTGACTAGTTCAGACATTAAGTTTTATATATGTGTTTTATTTCCTAGTCAACTGGTGAAAGAGGAGAGTTAAGTTGTGGCTGGGTCTTTCTTAAACTTTTTGATGCCAGTGGAGGTCCTATTCCAGCAAAGTAAGTTGGCTGTATATTCCTTACAAATGAATAATCTTGTAAGAATTCATTTTTTGGACTCTAGAAACCTCAGGTTTGTTCTATTAGCATTTCAGTAACTTTTGGGGAGAGGGCTTTTAATGTTGGTTTTAGTGTTGTTTGACACAGCATATGAAAACAGGATGTACAGTCTCATCTGGAGGGGTAGAAATGACACACATAAAATAGGGTTTTTTTGTTTTTTTTTTTTTTAGTTGGTGTGTCAATCCGTCGCCCAGTCTTGAGTGCAGTGGCCCGCCAACGCAGCCTGGACTTGATGGGCTCCGGCGATTGTTCCACCTAAGCCTTCTGTGTAGGCGGGACTACAGGCGTGCTCTACCACGCCCGGCTGATTTTTTTGATTTATTGTAGAGATGAGGTTTCGCCGGCCCAGGCGGGTCTCGAACCCGCGGGCTCAGGCAATCCACTCACCTCAGCCTCCCAAGGTGCGGGATTACAGGCTGAGTCACGGAGCCGTCTCCTCTTTTG
>CAUYQG010123507.1:0-23375 GCA_963574415.1 Tarsius wallacei | reverse complement strand
GCGTAGAAGCATTCCTTTTTCTCCACATCCTTGCCAGCATCTGTTGTTTTATTAATGATGGCCATTCTTACTGGGGTTAGGTGGTATCTCAATGTGGTTTTGATTTGCATTTCTCTGATGATGAGTGAGGCTGAGCACTTTTTCATGTGTCTGTTGGTGCCCGTATATCTTCTTTTGATAAGTGTCTATTCATGCCTTTTGCCCACTTTTTAAAGGGGTTGTTTGTTTTTTCCTTTTGACACATTTGAATTCCCTGTATATCCTAAACGTTAGGCCTTTGTCAGATATACAGTTGGCAAACATTTTTTTCCCATTCTGCGGGCTGTCTCCCTGCTCTCTTGATGGTTTCTTTCTTTCTTTTTTTTTTTTTGAGTTGGAGTCTCACTCTGTCGCCCAGACTGGAGTGCAGTGGCTGCTTCCGGCCACCGCAGCCTCGACCCGCTGGGCTCCGGTGATCCTTCCGCCTCAACCTTCCAAGTAGCTGGAATTATAGGTGTGCGCTACCACGCCCGGCTAGTTTTTTTATTTATTGTAGAGATGAGGGCTCACCAAGTTGCCCAGGCGGGTCTCGAACCCGCGGGCTCAGGCAATCCACTCACCTCAGCCTTCCAAGGCGCAGGATTACAGGCTGAGCCACCGAGCCCGGCTTGATGGTTTCTTTTGCTTTGCAGAAGCTCGTTAGTTTGGTGAGATTCCTCTTGTCTACTTATTTCTTAAGGTATGGGCATTTAGGGTTCTGAATAGGAATTGGTTGCCAGTTCCAATTTCCATAACGGTGTCTACTGCATTTTCTAAGGTTCTTATAGTTTGAGGTTTTACGTTTGGGTCTTAGATCCATTTGGAGTTAATTTGTGTATGGTGATAGGTAGGGGTCTTCTGCATGTGATCAGCCAGTTTTCTCAGCACCATTTACTGAATAGGTTCTCCTCTCCCTAGTGGTTGGTTGTTTTTAGAGACTTTGTCAAAGATGAGTTGGTGAGAAATTGAGGCTTTGCTTCTGGAATCTCTATACTGTTCCATTGGTCTATATGCCTGTTCTTGTGCCAATACAGGCTGTTTTGATTACTGTAGCCTTATAGTAAAGTTTGAAGTCTGGAGGTGTGATAAATCCTGCTTTGTTTCTTTTGCTAAGGATTGTTTTGGCTATTTGTGGTCGTTTATGTTTCCGTATGAATTTCTGTACTGTCATTTCCAGGTCTGAGAAGAACGATGTTGGCAACTTAATGGGTATTGCATTGAATCTGTAGATTGCCTTTGGTAGGATGGATATCTTAACAATGTTGATTCTTCCTGTCCATGAGCATGGAATATTTTTTCATCTGTTTGTGTCTTCTTGGATTTCTTTGAGCAGTATTTTGTAGTTCTCATTGTAAAGGTCTTTCACCTCTCTGGTTTGGAAGATGCTGAGGTCTTTCATTTTTTTGTGTGGCTATTGTGAATGGGACTGTGCTTTTTTTGGGTCTCTGCCTGCTTTTTATTGGTGTATAGGAATGCAACTGCCTTTTGCACATTTATTTTGTACCCTGAGACTTTGCCAAAGTCCTTCATCAGTGCAAGCAGGTTTTAGACAGATTCTCTTGGATTTTCAAGGCATAGGATCATATCATCAGCAAAGAGGGATAACTTGACTTCCTCTTTTCCTATTTGGATACCCCTGATTTCCTTCTCTTGTCTAATTGCCCGAGCTAGGACTTCCAACACAATGTTGAACAAGAGGGGTGAGAGTGGGCAGCCTTGCCTTCCATTTTTCAGGGGAAATGTTTCCAATTTTTGTCCATAGCAGTATGTTAGCTGTGGGTTTATTGTAGATGGCACTTACTATTTTGAGGTATGCTCCTTCTATACCTAGGTGTTTGAGGTTTTTTATCAGGAAGTGATGCTGGATTTTTATCAAAAGCCTTTTCTGCTTCTAATGAGATAATCACGTGGTTCTTGTTTTTACATCTGTTGATATATTTAATTACATTTATGGTCTTGTGACTGTTGAACCAGCCCTGCAACCTGGGGATGAAGCCTATTTGGTCATGGAGGATGATTTTTGAGATGTGTTTTTTGGATCCAATTTTCAAGAATCTTGTTGAGAATTTTTGCATCTATGTTCATAAGGGATATTGGCCCATAGTTCTCTTTTTTTGTTGGATCTTTACCTGGTTTGGGTATCAGTGTGATGTTAGCTTTGTGAAATCATTTGGAGAGAATTCCATTTTTCTCAATTGCCTGGAATTCTTTCAATAGGATTGGTATCAGCTTCTCCTTGTATGTTTTGTAGAATTCTGCTGGAAAGCTGATGGTTGCTTTTTAATGGGATCCCATAGGGAAAAGGAGTTTTACTCTATTGCTTTTACTTGCAGAGATCTTCTATAAATAGTGATTGCTAATTTTTGTTGAGCATTTATTATGTGCTAGATACTATTTTTAGAACTTCACATATACTAGCTTCACTTAATTTTTATAACAACTTTATGGATGCTATTATTAGTCCTACAAGGTATGGGGAGGAGAATTTACTTGACCAAGAATAAGTAGCTGGTGTCAGATGTGAGGTTAGGACCCAAACTCTCATTATCTTATGCAGGATCCTCTTCACTACATTTTCCTAAAGAGAATGTTTTACTGCTTTGCTTTTCTTATTGAAAGTAAAAAAAATAAAATAAAATAAGGGAAGCAAGGAAAGGGTATGGTAATACTTTCATTGACTAATTCTTTCACTTAACAATATTTAAATTACAGAGATAGATGGGAGATAGATAGATAAGATACACAGGGTCTGTGCTAATAGACTGTGAGAACACAACCACAAACACAAGGCATGCAGTCACTTTCCTCTTGGGCTTAGCTTTGAGGGAAATGTTTCTCGACAAGGGTAATTTTGCCTATCGGGATATTTGGTAATGTCTGGAGGCACTTTTGCTATCATAATTTGGGGGTTGCTACTGGCATCAAGAGGATAGAGGTCATGGATTCTGCTAAAAATCTACAAAGCACAGAATGGTCCCCCACAACAAATAATTATTTGGCCCAAAACATCAATAGTACTGAGTTTGAATAATACTAATTGTATTTTTAGTATGTAAGGATGTGGGAATCATGATGAATGTCCAATATGAATATTGGAAATACCTGAACTTGGACCCCCAAATCACATTGTAACATTCATCACCTGGGGCAGACCTAACCCAACAGACATGCAATAAGATGTGTGTGAGGAGTTGCAGGTTTCGTGAGGTGGGACAGACATCCTCTTCCAATGCAGAGTCCCAGGAGGTGAGGAGACATCAGCTGGTCATGGATATGGGGTACCTTCAGAGAGGCTGTGGTGTAAGTGGGCTTCCAGGGCTTGTCAAAATCCCAGCATAATAGTTGGGTATGGGAGAAGCAGAGCTATTCGCTTCTATGGGTGCAAGCCCTGGCAATGAGGATATCTGCCATGGACAGGAGGAATGAGGCATGAACCTGGTTTCTAAATGTTCTGGACCATATAAGATCACTTAATTATTGAACAAACAATGGACAAGGGGAACAAATTCCAACACACTTGCGATTTAATGTACTATCAGTCATTTGGGTGAGAACTCAAAGGAGTATGGCTTGGTTGAGAGAAATAAAGAAATGAGATATATCTTACCCTTAAGTATGACAGAGTAATGTGACCACTAGGGGCTACGTATATAAACCTCCCAACTTACGGCCAGTCACAGAATATGTTTGTTTTCTTCTTCCTTCCGAGAGAGAACATTTGCAGATAAATTAATAGCTTTCCCTGTTTTCATGGAAGTAGCATGATGAGTGGGGAGATGAAACCTAAAGGTATGATAAACTTTCCAGTGCCTACGCATTCTGTGTTGATTGTTAACCTCTAGCTAGGAAGTATATCTGGCCTAGTTTATTACTGTTTCCTCTGTGCATGATGTTCCCTTCTTCAGAGACCAAGATGCTGAGACTAGAGGATGAAGAATTTGTCTCCAAGACGCCTGAGCCTTTTTATTGCTGTTGGCCCCAAGCAATCCATTAGGGACAGCTGGTTTCCTTTGGGTAACTGAGAAGAATACCCAATGTCAAAATCATTCTCTAGATCTTTAAAGATTCAACAGGTTTCAACTAGCACCTTGTACAGTGGCTGGCTCACAGTAAGCACTCTATAAATATTTGTTATATGGATGAATGGTTGAGTCTAGTCATCTCTGAGGTGCTGCTAGCTTGGATATGGAAAATTTGGCTTATATTTTTTTCATGTAAAAGCAGCCAATTTAACTCAATACATAATTATAATTGTTTATATTTTTATGGAACAATAAAAATAACAACCCTAGCCTGTTGGTTTAGGTTGTTAGATGTTGTAAGAGCAGAGCTGGCAGCAGGTAGAGTTGCCAAAACCTAGAGTTGTAATGTCTGAATTCTAATTCAGTGGATCAATGCCCCAAGGCATCAATATCTTTATTTTACAAATACTTACTCGACTCAGACAAGTATCTCACCTTAGGTACAAGTAATGGGACCATGTCACAGGGATTGAAAAGTGATCATTCAGCCCTGAAGGAGTTTATAACCATAGAAACAACAATTACAAAACAATGTAATATATGCTGTAGTGCAAGTCACCATAAGAGTCTATGATGGAGACACAGAGGGATAGAGAATCTATTTTTTCCTCCATTGCTTGAATATTTATAATGTCTGGAAAATCATTGTCTTAAGAGGAAATACAGGGAGAAAGTCTTCACTAATATTTCCTATACATTGAGAATAATTTAAATAAGTACCTACTAAATGCCAAGTACTATGTGAGGTACTGGAGAGGCAGTGAATAAAGATCACAACCATTGAACACATAAGTACACAAATAAGCATATCATTACAAAGAGGGATGGGTGCTGTAAAAGAAAAGTCAACTGGCAGTGAGACACTTTATATTAGTTTCCACTACCTGGTTTTAGTTAATCCCATCAATCCTGAGAGGTAAGTAATTTAATCTCCATTTCACTGAGGAATTGACTGAGGCTTCTAGCTGTCAATTGCTTTGCCCAGAGCCACACAGCTGGTAGTTGTTGGAGCACTGCTGGGTTCAACTCCAGGTCCTCATTAGATGAGCCTCATAAGATACAGACCATCCCATTCAAGGACAATTTCATTTATTAGAAACATATTTGTTAAAACATATTCTTTCTATTCAGCCTGTTATTTACTTTACTCCTTTAATATGTACCACCCATCTAAGGGTTAATTATTTACTATCTCATGTTGATTTATAAATGTGGATTAGTCTTGTTTAGGTAAGAACATGGAAAGTCTGATTCTTCTACTCAAAACCACCCACATTCTGCCTAGGCTGATGATGGATATAGACGTTTCTATTAAATACTCACTGGTTTAAATCTTAGGCCTTGAAATGTTAATGGTATTGGATACAGACTTCAAATAATAGTCTAAGAGAACCAAGTAGCTCTGAGTTCCTTTAACATCATACAGAGCTGGGTTCAAATCTCAGCTCAGGTACTTACTAGCTGTTTGCTTCTGGGCAAGACCCTCACCCCTCTGAACTTCAGAGTCCTCATCTATAAAAGGAAGATCAGAACACCTACCTTCAAGGTTTTTGTGAGGGATCATTGAGATAAAGTGCTTAGCACCATGCCTAGGACACAGAACGTGCTAAATAGATGGCACTTATTATTACTTCTAGACTTTCCTCTTTATTTAACTGTTATTACCTGAACCATCAAACAAAGCTAGCTGCTCAGCTTTTAATTAATTTCTGAAATTGAATAAAGAGTTGGAGACTTAATAACTGTATTTTACTGTTTCCTGAATTCTTTCTTGTGCCTTTACTAGAAAGGGGTTTGGTTTGAAGTTGCTTCACTTTTTGTGTTATGCCAGTGGTTCTTAATTGGGGGCAATTTTCCCCCCCACTAGAGGGCATTTGGAAATGACTGGAGAAATTTGGAACTGTCACAGCTGGGGTTGGATGCGGTGGGGTGGGGGCAGGGGGGAAGGTGGGAGCTAGTTGAAGATGTTACTGCCAACTAGGGAGTAGAGGCCAGGGGTGCTGCTGATCATCCTATAATGCACAGGACAGCTCTCCCTCCATTCCACCCAAAAAAGCATTATCCAGCTGAAAAATATCAAGAGTGCTAACATTGAGAAACCCTGGTTTATAGCGGCCAGCAGACCAGAGCCTGGGTGAGCTCCAAGATGATGTCATGCTGGGGGAGACCCACACTGGCCTGCGGTGAGACACGTTACACGGGGGGGATCTCAGTATTTCCTTGCAGACCCCTCACCTCACCACCGCCGCCGCCTCATATCCTGCTCAGGTCCCTCCTGGGAACCCAGGGGAACCTCGCAGCAGATGGGGTTTCACTTAGTCACATTCTCTGCAGCCAGATTAAATTACAGCGACGGCAGCTCTGGCTCTGAGAGACCAGTTGCCTGATGCACTCTGGGCTAGCCTTTCACCTTCCAAACTCACCCAACATAGGCAAGGAGAAGGGCTTGTCTGCAGTTCTAGCTATCAAAAGGAAGAAAGTTAAGAAACAGAAAAAGCCAAAAAGATATTGGTATCCTCTGTTGAGGGCAGGGACTGGATATTTCTGTCTGTGTATTTCTTATGTTATTGTGACAGGAGATAAATATTTAGTAATTGTTTTTGAAGAAATATGTAAGTGATAGGAATCTTGAGGGAGTTTGTATTTCCTAGGTGTCATAGTTCAGGCTGCAGTCACAGAATACCATAGACTGAATGGCTTATAAACAGAAATTTTATTTCTCACAGTTCTGGATGCCAGGAAGTCCAAGATCAAAGTGCTGGAAGATTAAGTGTTTGGTGACGATCTGCTTCCTAGTTCATAGATGGCCATCCTTTTGCTATGCCCTCATGTGTCAGAAGGGGCAAGGAAGTTGAGTTGGAGTCTCACTCTGTTGCCCAGGCTGGAGTGCAGTGGCACACTCACAGCCACCCCAGCGATGACCTGCTGGGCTCTGCTGATCCTTTTGCCTCAGCCTTCCAAGCAGCTGGAATTACAGGTATATACTACCATGCCCAGCTAATTTCTTATTTATTGTAGAATTGAGGTCTCACCAAGTTGCCCAGGCTGGTCTCGAACCCACGGGCTCAGGCAATCCATTTGCCTCGGCCTCCCAAAGTGCTGGGATTACAGGCTGAGCCACTGAGCCTGGCCTGAGGCCTCTTTTATAAGGGCACTAATATCACTCATGTCCTAATCACCCCCCAGAGTTCCCACCTCCAAATATCATCCCATGGGGAGTAGGTCTTAATATATGAATTTTAGGTGGATTCAAACATTCAGTCTACAGCAATATGAAAGAGTAAGAACGGTTACCAATTTTTGAGTAGTTATAATTGTGTAAGAACTGTTTTATGTGTTTAATAAGTTTTTTTCATAATTCTAAAACAGTGATGCATAGATCATCATCTCCACTTTATAGCTGATACAATGACTGGCGGACAAAGCTAGCTCACTCAAGAGCAACAGCCCCTAAGTAGAAAAGTCAGGATTCCAGCCCATGTATCATTTCCTTCAATGCCAAGTCTAAGCCACTGAGCTAGGTACCTCTCATGAGGTGGTTTAGTTTAGTTCTAAGAGAAGAGAGCTAATCTTTTGCAGAAAGCCTGACTAACCCAAGGTCTTTCAGCCACTGAGGAGTGGTGAAGATATCTCTGAGTCCTCTTGGCAGTGCACTTTAGCAAACAGGTGAAACAAGTAGACTGAGTTCCTAGGGGCTCCCATCTCTCACCTGGACATCCATTGCATACTTGCCCCAATGTACACATGCTGCTGCCACCTCCTGTCTCAAATTTACAGTGTTCCCTACACAGTAGATACTGTGCTAGGCATCAGGGAATAAACATTCAGTGCCTGCTCTTGAGGAGGTTACAGTCAAGTGTGAAAAAGAGACAAGCTGTTATAATCCAGTGGAATGAGTCCTGTGACTGAGGTAAGTGCCTGCCAGGTGGGGATCATTTAATCCAGGCTGCAGGGAGGATTTGCTGATTTATATCTGAATGAAGTTTTGAATCAGCCTCAAAGAAAAGTCGTTTGGGAAGGGCGTTCTGT
Organism: Tarsius wallacei; assembly: GCA_963574415.1. Taxonomy (NCBI): domain Eukaryota; kingdom Metazoa; phylum Chordata; class Mammalia; order Primates; family Tarsiidae; genus Tarsius; species Tarsius wallacei. The sequence continues at coordinate 15,306 of CAUYQG010123507.1, read as the reverse complement.
GGAATATATAGCACGTGTAAAAGAAAGGAGGCATAGAAAACAATTCAGGAGTGGGGAGTAGTTCAGGAGAGATTGGCACAGGATCCATGGGGAGAGATGGAATGGATCATGACGAGTGTTGTGTGCTAGGAAGTATGTATTTATTCAGCTTTTTTGATATTCCAAAAATGACAATGATCTCTTAGAAATGGGGATTTTCATGCTATACAATGGAACTGTCCACAACTGGCCTTGATGAGAATTTGTTGCTGTTCTATAGTAATTTGGGCACTACCAACTACGCCAGTGTACTTGCCACTAGTTGGGAGACTTCTTTTAGTTGTGTGCTTCTTAAAACTGTAGTCTATATATAATCTCAGCTATACATTCTAGTCTCTCATGGTTATGATATGATCTAGAGTGGGCATTGATTCTCTACCTACTTAGGTACCATTCTGTTTTGCCAAGGATTCTCCAATACAGTGATGTCTTTCCTCCCTCCACCCTGGGGAAACTTACAGCTGTTTCCATTCTCCAGAGAAGAGTGAGTCACTGTATAGTTACTGGAGGGAGATTTAATACTGTCTAGCCATCAGCATTCATGGAAGACACAAAAGATGAGGATGCATTGGGAACTAGAGTTTCTTGCTTGTAATCTATTTTTGGATATGAAGCAGAGCCACATGGAAAAAATTTGATAATGTTAACAAATGACACAATAATAACTAGCTGGGCCAGGAAGTGTCTTTTTTCATGCTCCAATGATGCACTTCAGTTACACACACTTCTGGGAAGATAGCCTTCTCATCCTATCTAAAATGCCTTTTTGTCTTCTTATGTTCAACCCAAATGCCACCTGCACCATAAATCATGCCTCTGTATTTAGTTCAGAGTGCCTCTTTATATTTTACTGTATCTTTATTCCTTGATTACTCCACTTTGCCTGGATCCTAAATGATTGATTCCATATGTGCCTTTCTCATGAGAATATAAAATAAGGAGAGTAACACTTACTATGAGCCTCTATGTGGCAGGCACTGGGATAATTGTTTTATAAATTCTAGTTTGTGGATTCTTCTCAAATTGACTATGGGCAGATGTTATTACCAGTCCCATATTAAAAATGAGTCAGTGGAGGTTCTGAGATTTTAAGCTCCTGGAGGGCTTAAAATCTGTGTCTTTTTCTAACTCTGTATGCCCCAATAGCATGGCATAACAGTGCCGTGAATATGGTAGGGACAGAATAAGTTTTACTGAAGTCCTTTGTTTCTCCACTGAAGTAATGCAATTTCCATTCAAGATCCATTTTTTATTAAAAATAAGATATGTTAGGAAAGTTCAACAGTGTTGTATCCAGGGAGTCCGAGCATTGAATATCTTGGGCTCCTGCCACAGGCATTTGCAACGAAGTAAAGGACATGTATTATTCTGTGCTTCATCACAATAGAAAGAATGTTCAGTGATGTCATGATGTATTTTAGGGTTAGATTTGCAGCACTTCTGCTCCCAAGCAGCTGTGTGTCATGATGTGCAGCAGGGCCTGGGCATCTGGACCACCCGTGTTCCGCCCCTTCTCTTCATCTCTTTTGACCTTTAGCAAGCTCAGTGTCTCTTTCTCTTGATGAAACAACTAATTAAACACAATCCTTCCTTGGGTCAATCCTTGGTTTCAGAAAATCTTTAAACATCTGTGTGTGTGTGTGTGTGTGTGTGTGTGTGTGTGTGTGTGTGTGTTGGGGGGAAGGAGGAAAGAGTGAGGAAATAGTTTCCATTCAGTAGTCTGGAGCCCACTCTATTGGAAACTCCCCCCAACCCCCCCCAAAAGGAAATACTACGAGAGCTCTTCTTTTACAGAGTTTGGAGTGGATTCTTTTCTGTTTTAGAAAGGCAGGTGTGAAAAATTTATCATGTTCTCATCTATGGTCAGAGGCCTGTTCAGAGCTTTAAAATCACAGAAGTATTTCTTAGTCCCTGTTTCCAATGAGCTGGATATGTTGATTCCCCCACTGAAGGCAGCTTTACCATAACTGGGTGAAGGAGGCTGGGTGTGGCCCTCCGGGTTAATGACAGTGGTAAAGTTAATATATCTTTTGTGATCATCCTGTTTGTCAACACACAGCATCTAGTAGGAGACCATGTAGCATTCATTAGGAGGTGAAGATGATAACGAGGATACTTATTCATTTGCTTAATACAGATTTACCTATCACTTGCTTTGTGTTGAGCATCATGCTGGGAAGTGAAGAATTTAGGTGAACCAGAGGACTTGTCCTTTAGGGGCTCATAGACCCAAAGAGGAGACAGACAAGTAAAGTGACAACTGTAATTCAATATGATAAATGCCATGATAGGGTAAGCAGAGGATCTAGGAATCAATGATGCATCAGGGTGGAGGGAAGACTTGTGAGAGAGGGTTAGGCCAGAACAGAACCTTGAATATGATATAGAGTAGAGGGGAAGGAAAGAGGCAGTGAAAGAGAGGCAGAGGAATCTACCCCACTAGACCATGCAGATGAGAAATAGTATGCTGCATTTGGGGAATGTTCACTTAGTGAGAGTCAGAGGATGAAAGGAGTCCTGAGGCCTGGGCTGGTGAGACAGATGAGATTGGCAGGTTCTCATGCAGGGCCTTGAGGGCCCTGTGAAGGAATTTTACTCTTCTCTAGAAGGTGATGAGAGATCATTCCAGGATGTCAACAAGGGAGAGACAATAATAGATTAGTGACTTAAAAATATCATCCTGGCTAAGATGTGAACCAGAGACAGAGAGACCAATAAGGGGCTGTTGTAGTCATTTAAGCAATAAAGAATAGTGACTTGGACCAGGATGGGAGTTGTGAGGATAGAGGAAAGTGGGCAGATTATAGTGATATTAAAGACGAGCTTGTTAGGGTTTGGTGATTGATGGGATGTAGGGAATGAAGCAGAGAGATGTGACATCCTGGATGGGGTGCCCAACAGATGATGAGGCCATTTACTGAAAAGAGATTGGCAGTTTGGGGAGAGTGAGGACTGACCTTTGTTTGGTTCTGGTAGTCCCAGCTCAAAAGTAGAGGTAATAGCAGCAAAAGAACTCCTCTGTAGGTCTGGTCTCAGTAGGAAACAGTGCCCATGCTTCATTCATCACCAGATTTGGCCTGAGAGCACATATATGTATATATAGTACCTCTTCACTTAAGATGGGGACTAGGCAAGACTAGGCAAAGTGTATCCCTATAGGTCCTCTCCCCACTGGTTTGATATGTTTTTAATTTCACAGCTCATGTAGTAAAATAATCATAATCTTTATAGAGGTATAGTACCATCGTTAATTGCATGTAAGCCAGATTTCCTGGATTTGTAAATAGTCTAATTCTTACTGGCTTTGTGTCCTTGGGTGAACTACTCAAGATGTCGGTAACTCAGTGTCCTTATCAATAAAGTGGGAATCGCAGTTTTTACTTGAAAAATTTGCTTTAGACAAAAAAAAAAAAAATGTGTAGAGCTATATGTAAAGGAATAGGGGCCTGATAAATATTGATAGAACAAATAGATTTTATTTTATTTTTGGTTCAGTTTCTTTTCTCAGTGTAAAATACTTACTGAATGAACTGTGTTTTGGGGATTCAGAGCCCTGCTTTCCTTAAGGGAGAAAAGGAAGTTGAAAGTTCAGTTTACAAATTTTTGGATAATCTGTAACCAACGCTGGAATAGACATTTTTCTCATGTCTTCTAGCCAAAAACTATCATTCCAAAGTCTTTATCTAGTCATGCCCCTTCCTGTTACTCAAAAGGTCAAGTTCAATTTCCAAATGTCTTAGTAAGATTTTGCTATAGTCTGAACGTTTGTGTTCTCCCAAATTCAGATGCTGAAACCTAATCATCAATGTGATGGTATTTGGAGGCGGGGTCTTTGGGTGGTGATTAGGTCTTGGGGTAGCGTCCTCATTAGGTAGATTAGTGCCCTTATAAAAGAGACCCCGGGGAGCTGCATTTACCCCTTCTACCATGTGAGGGTGCAGCAAGAAGACATCATCTATGAACCAAAAAGCAGTCCCTCACCATACACTGAATCTGCTGATACATTGATCTTGGACTTCCCAGTCTTCAGAACTTTAATCATGACATTCCATTGTAGCAGTCTGGATGACCTAGACAACTTTCAGGGCCCTTTGAGACCTATCCTCAGCTTGCTTCCTTAGCTTTATGTCCTGCCTCCACCCGCTAAATGATAACTCTACTTTCCACATTACACTTTTCATTTATCCAAATATCATGACTATGTATGCCTCCATGCAAAAATGTGTGCTGTGCCTTCTGCTGGGACTACCCTTAATTAAGGTCTAGCTCAAATATCACCACCTCCTGTAGAATTGATTACTCTACCTTCTCTGATTCCTAGCACCTCAAAGTTCTTCAGCATAGCACTTATTACAAAATGTCTCAATTATTAGTTGAATTTGTCTTTTCTTTAGTAAACTATGAGCTCTTCTTGGTTTTGGTATACCCTAATCCTAACCCAGATTCTAATTCAGAGTCAGTATTTAGGAAAGGCTTTTTGAATAAATCAATGGATAAGCAAACCCCACTTACAGCTGAAGTAACAATAGGCAGACGATAATAACATTTTCCCTCCCACCACCTTCTTGCTTTGCCTTGCCTTATCTTGCCTTCACCCTCGCTCAGCAATCTGCCCAAAAAGGAGAGCATTTGGAACTGACCAAAGAAGGAAAGAAAATCCTAAGCAATGATATGAATATTTATTGCTTTGCTTGTGTTCTCCAGATAAGGCATTGATTCCCTGGCAGCAGCATTATATTGAAAGGATTTTTAACAATCTCTCAACAAAGATCTAGGGCTTAAAAATATTTCAATTTCCTAATTCAAATTAGGGATGTGTATTTCCATTTCATTTCCTTCATAGAAGTTTATTCTAATGTATATACTTTTATACTTGAAGTTCTTTCATTGGTCATGTTATACAGGGCAGTGTGGGTTCAGGGGTAGGAACACAGGACCTAGATTAACTGGCTGAGAATAGATAAGGAAGCCTAGATTTAGTCCAATCTCAGGTCAAACTTGATTTACAACATTTATACTTAGAATATGTGTAATTCTCATCTCCTTTATGTAGATTTGGTCACCAGTAAATTGGATCCTCTTAACACCTGTCATTTGATCTCCCCTATTTATAGTTGTTGAAGATAATTCACCCTATAAAAGACAGAGGTCCTTAAGAGTTTTCTTTTGTGCCCTCTAAAATATTCTTGGGAAAATATGTACCTTTTAAAGTTGAAAAATATTTTTTATTACAAGTTTAAATAGTTGCAAATCATATCATGTAAAGAACATTGAAAATATAGTCATTAAAAAATAAAACTATCTTACCATTCTTTTACATAGATTTAATGGATCTAAATTCCATTGTGACTTGATACTATCATTCATCCATTCAAAAATATACAACGAATATTTTCCCTAACAGCTGAAAACTTAGTTTCTTTTTAAATGTGTATTTCCATTTCATTTCCTCCATAGAAGTTTATCCTAATATATATACTTTTATACTTAAAGTTCTTTTATTGATCATGCAATCATATTCTTCTGAAACAAAACATGTATATAAACGATATTAAAATTTTTTAATGCTCTGGAAGTATAAGGTTCTAACAAAAAGCATTTTTTCCTGGATTAAATTATTATAACAACTATTATAAGTAGTCAGTTGAGCATTCTGCCATACATTTATTAAAATGTTGGTAAATATAATAGGAAACAAGATTTTATTAGAAATGCTTCTCTGAATGAGATTAACTTCTTTTTCAATTAGATCATACATCTATTAAGGAATATTCATTATTGTTAACATGAGATGGTAGTATATAAGTTCTATCTACTTTTCATATTTTGGTTGTAAGAACTGAGAAACCTATTCACAGAAATAAGTAGATGGGAAAATATAAACCTGTGCGAAAGCAGTGTTATAACCTCCTACCAGGTTGTATGCCAAAAATCACATAGGGATCAGTCATCAAAAAACATTTTTAATGATTTCTCAACTGACATTTTAATTAGGCTCCCCTTCAGTTTTGTTGTAACCGAAGCATTGAAAGTCATCTGACTTGCAGAATGATTTGTTACTAGGTCATTAGTCATCCACTTTTTCAACACTTTTTCTCAACAGAATTTTGAATTGTACCTTTGTTTGGGCCTCCAGAAATTTGTATATCCCAAGGCAACTTGAGATGAGTGAGAGGCATAGCTCCTTTTCTAAAGTGACAGAAAAACATTTATGAAAAGGAGACTCTGATTCTGGAGAAAGAGAACAAAAAGAAACTGAGAGTTTTAAAATTCCCTTAAAAATATCTCTGCCAATTAGAGCCCTTGGAAGATCTTTGAGTATCTCTGGGGTTATAGTGTACCACAGTTATCGTATAAAATAGCCTTTCTATAATTAAATTAAGTCTCCTGAAGAGGCAGCATGGTTATATAGGTAACAATGAGATAACAGTGCAAAGAAACTAGAAGTAATGTTCATATTGACTTATAAGAATTAGTCTCTATAACTCAGAAGTGGAAAAAAAATGACTTGTGCTTTATCATTCTAGGTTGACTTGATGAACAAGCTGGGATTTAAATGACTCCTTGAATTATGGAAACAGAATATTAAATCTGAAATATTATCGTCTAGTTTGGAGAAGGCTACAAAGTATTGTCATTTATATCAACTTGGATGAAATACTAATGACTGCTTAGGGTTCTGTGTCAAGAAGGATTCAGAAGAATCATCAGATCTGTAGGAGAGAGTGCTGTGATTGATTAGTTATGCCTCTTGAAGGAAACAGGAAGAGAAGGGACTCTGGTGGTCCGCCTTTGCCATCCCTGAGCTGGTCCCAGTACATACAGTCCCTATAACTAGGCCCTCCAGGAAAACTGAGGCCCTGTTTGAGCAGGAAGCTTGACCAAAATCCCACCGCTAATTAGTGGCAGGATGGGTAGAATTACTTATGTTTTCCTCAAAATTCAGCGCTCACTGTACACTTGTTAGTAACATTTACGATGGGAAAATATGGGGATGTTTTAAAACTAGAAGGGAGCAAGTTCTTATTGAGCAGATATGAAAAGTTCTTTTAGGTGCCTTCATGTTTGTGTTATTTGATGAAAGGAGGAAATGGGTCCCATCCATTAGGAAGAGTCTGAAGAACTGAAAATATTAAGAGTATGGTCTTAGTCACCATTCGAATGGAGCTCAGGAAAAATGCTTGGCTATATAAGCCACTCCCTACTTATCTGGTTACTGCTTCTGCCTCACTCTGATCCAGGGAAACAGATCTGCAGAGGAGAGTTAATGGCGACTTGCAAGGTTCCTGCTCTTACATTTGTCCATAACACCCATTTGTTCCCAACATCCTGCACATCCATAGCACCTTACAGGAGTCCTCTTGCCCTGTATTATCAAATCTTGGGATTGAGCTGGAAGCAGATAGAGGTACAAGCAGAGATCTTACAGGATGTAGGATGTATACATCGATGGAGGGGTCAACTTTATACATAACAAATAGATTTTACCATGTATACAAAATTGAATATTGCTCTCCTCCTTTTTCTTTTAGATCTCTTTCTATATAAATCGATGTGTACCTCACTGTTTTAAATCTACAACATAGTGTTCAGTTGATTCCAGACCTTTGCTATCACAGACAATGCTGCAATAAACATCCTTCTTGCGTGTTCATCTTGGTGCACTTCTGAGAATTTATCTGATGGAGAAATTCCTAGAAGTGGACCGGCTGCAAGAAAGTGTCTATGCACCTTCAATTTCCATAGTTACTGGCCAATGAGTCTCTGAAAACGTTAAGCCAATTTACACTCCCAGCTATGATGTATGGGAGCGTCTGCTCTCCCACATCCAGCCAATGTTGGGTATTTTTCAAACCTAAATAAATGGAGGATTTGAATAGTTGCAGTTTTGAGTTAGACTTGAGGCATTCCTCTCGGCTTCCCTAACCTGTGTCTCTCCAAAGCAATGTAGCTGGGGGATAGCTAATGCCACAGACTTTGCTCTGAAGCTGAATGCTTCTGTTTCAGTGGGAACAGGGGGTGTTTCTTCAGTCTGTGCCCTACTTGGCATCTATCCCCGACAGGCCCAGCCAGTGTGGGGAGTCAGCCTCTCTGAGGTAAGAAAGAGTGGATTGGAAACAAATTGATCTTTTCACAGCTGGCTATTCCCCTCTTTCCCTTCAACTTAGACACAGCTCAGAACAAGGTTGCCGATGTTCTGCTGCAACAAAGATGGCATTATTGAGGCCTGCCTTTTTGGGGGGAAGCCTCGTTCTCCAAGAATTGCCTCTGTAGTTTCAACTATGACAAGTCCAGAGACTGAGCATAGCTATGCATCTCCAAGGGTCTCCAAAGCGACACCCAACTCTGCCCATCCTGTTGATGACCATGCACTCTTCTGTTGGTGTCTGCAACTTTATTTAAAGGATGTCAGATGACTCAGTTCAGCAGAGCATAACCCCTTATTTATCCTTCCTGGAGGCCTGTAGTTAGAGGGTGGGAGAGTTTGGGATTCAAAAAGAAGAGAGCTATGTGAGCACAGGGGGAAAGGAGCCAGTGTTTACTTCTATCACGGCCCATCTTATTACTCTGAGTTCTTTTTCTTTGTAGCACTTGTTTCGCCTGAAATAAATATGTTTGCTTATCTGTTTATTGTATGCCTCCTCCACTAGAATAAAGGCTCCATGAGGGCAGAAATATTGTTTAGTTTACAACCACATTATCAGTTCCTAAAATATGTCCTTGTACATTGAAAATGTATATTTGTTGAATGAATGAATTGAATGAGCACCTCCCCTATTAGGCAATTTCATGTATATCATGCTATTTAATGTTTAAACTTTGTGAGGTATAGATATTATCTTCATTTATGGCTAAGGAAGCTGAGTCTCACACATTAAGTAGAGCTTCCAGAATCACCCAACTGGTAATTGGTAGAACTGAGATTTGCAGTTAGGCCTGACTGATCCCAAATCTGTCTTCTAGACCACTAGAATTCTTTCCTTTTCTTTAAAGTTTTACCTCAAAAATATTAAAGGCTTTTGCAAGTAATGAGGGGAATAGTCAACAAAGACAATTCCAACTGAGCATGGACGTTCAGCAGGAAGAGATGTGCTTCCAAGACTCCACCAAAGTGAGCAAATCCCAAAATGTTAAGTGTTTATTAAATCCTTATTGTGGGGGGGGGGCAAGAATAGGGCTAACCTATATGCATTTGCACAAATTTTGAAACCTTTGAACTGAGTAACAAGGGGATCCTGAAAGATCCTTATGTTGACATTGAGTGACTGTAGGAAAGGGTGCTACTATTTAACAAGGTTATCATGTGTGCCAGGAACCAGGCTTTAATCTGTGATTCCACTCACTTATGATTACATTTTTCTCTTTAAAAAACTTTCCAGATAAGAATTTTGAAGTTTTGCTTGGGTAAGCCCACGCACAGTGGTAGAACAAGCGTTCAGATCTATGTCTACATATCTACAGAGCCTCTTCCTTTTCCACCCGGCATGTCAAATGTTGGGAAGGGACTGTGGACTCAGTTGACTAAGTATAGTCATAGGCACAGAGGGTGTTCCATGAATGACTGATTGACAGGCTTCTGACAGACTGATCGTTAGACAGTCATCCCAAGAACTGTTTGGGTTTTGGCACCATGCCTGGTATGACTTTATCCTTTAACTGTTTCTTTCTTTTGCTGGCCAACCCCCTGAGAGAGCCCTGTCTCCTTCTTGAAGCTTTGCTGGAATGCAAGGTCTCCACAAGTGTTCACTCTGTGCTGTGGATTTTCCTGAGGACTGGCTGCAAGGTAAAGCTCTGAGATCAGTCCTTCTAGCTTCCAACTCAAAGATTCTCAAACTCCAGTCTCCCATGAGCTTTGAGTTGCCAGTTATGATGAAATATTAGCACAGAAGAAAATAATTTTTTTCTATTTTGAGTTTTCTAACCAGGACAGCATGGTTTCAGGATGATTTATGTGCTTTAAATATTTTCAAAAAAAATTTTTTTTTCAATGTTATTCTGTCTTCAGGCATTTCTCTTATCACTTAGCCTGATCCTTCTCTGGAATCTGCCTTTTTTCCCCCCATCTATAAAACACCAGACACATGTTCCCAGTCTAGATCCATGGAACTGAAATTCATAGGGACATTCTTTATATAAAAAGCCCTATAGAATCACCCAATTGGTAATTGATAGAACTGAGATTTGCAGTTAGTCCTGACTGATCCCAAATCTGTCTTCTATACCACTAGAATTCTTTTCTTTTCTTTAAAGTTTTACCTCAAAAATACTAAAGGCTTTTGCAAGTAATGAGGGGAATAGTCAGCAAAGACAATTTCAACTGAGCATGGATGTTCAGCAGGAACAGACGTGCTCTGAAGAGGTTGCACTTGCAATATTTGGGAATGAAATTGTCTATCTGAAAACAAACAAAACAAAAAACTAAATAAAAAAAAAAAGAGTTTCTCCAAAGCATTTAGTTTTTTATTTATTGTTTGTTCATTTGACAAATGCTAAGCATTAACTCTTGATCATTGTGCTGGGTATGAAGAACATAGTATGAAATCAGATACAATTTTGTTCTCAAGACCCTCATGGTCTATTATACTAGCCAACTGATCACAGATGCTCCTCAGCTTATAGTGAGGTTATATCTCAACCCTCATAAGTCAAAAATATTGTAATCCAGGTGAAGTGAGGGCCAATGGGAGGCCCAAACTTCACCTGTACCTAGACTATTTATGTGCCCACTCCTGACTTGTACACCACATCTTTAAAATAAAAAAACCTGGAAAATATTGTATGTCAAAAGTGCATTAGATTTACCTAACCTGCAAGACATCATAGCTTATTGTAGCATACCTTAAATGTGCTCAGAACACTTACTTTAGCCTACCATGGGACATAATCATCTAACACAGAACCTATTTTATAATAAAGTGTTACATATCTCATGTACCACCTATTGATAGCTTGGGAAAAGATAAAAATTTTAAATTCAAGTGGTTTTTTTTTTTGAAACTGTGACAGCTTTGCACAATCATAAAGTCAAAAAATATTAAGTTGAGCCACTGTAAGTTGGAAACCATCTATCATATGGCTCAGAGAGCTCTGCATTGTTGATGCTCTGACCTCTCTAGCCCCATCTATGACTACTCTTCTGTCCTGTCACTACTGTCTCCCCATTCTGCACCCACAACTTTTCCTAACTATGTCCTTCTCCTTCTCTTTTTTGACCATGCATTTTTTTCTACCTTAAGACATTTTTTTTACCTTCTTACCATCCAACTAACTCATTCTTCAAGTCCAAATCTGGATGTCACATCCGCCAGGAAGCCTTCTCTGACACTAACATCCCCCCTCCAACATTGTTTATGCTCTCATGACTCCTTCTACCATAACACTGGTTACATAGTATTGTAATCAGCTACTACTTTGTCTTCCTCTCTCACTAGACTTCTTAAAGACAGGGGCAAAGCTATCTTGTTCTCAAACATGTGCCTAGTGAATGACACATAGTAGGTGCTCAATAGTTACACTTGAGACAAACGGTCTGGAAAACGGATATGACAAAAAGATTTTAAAACTTGACAGAGGTTCTTATGAGGATTAAATACATTGATTTTGTAAAGCACTTAGAATAATGCCTCTGCCTAAAAAATGGATTCTAATGCTGTGTAATAAATGCTAGGATGAACCTTGCTACAAGGAATTAAAGGAGAAGGGAAGAGAGCTACCCTAATACAGTCCAGGAACCAGGACTGAAGGGACACTTATAAAACACTTTAAAAACAAGGTAAGTCTAAAAAAGTTGAATGATTTTGGAGCAAGAAGGGCAAAAAGAGAAAGTGTCTCTAAGGTAGAAGGGGCAACATATGCAAAAGCACAAAGGTAACAAAGAGCGTGACATGTTTTGGGGAAATTCAGCCATCTCATGTGGTTGGGGGAGAGTAGACTTGGATGGATGTGAGAGGGTAAATGGAAAGAAGAGATTTGTAAATGAATTTCAAAGGGCCCTGTGGTCCAGGGAATTGAGCACTGGAGCGAGAGTAAGGGGACTAGAATATGAGGCCAGACTCAACCATTACTCTTCAGGTTGTCTTGTGTGGGTCATTTCACTTCTTGGCCTTACCTTACTCACTTGTATAATTGGGATTGTGCACTAGATAATCTCTGAAGGTTTCTTTCATCTCAGATATTCAGAGAATTTGGGGGGAGACTAGGTGCTTCTTGAGGTCAAGGCCCTTATGCCTGGAGTTGGGCAAATATTACTATTGTACTTCAATACAATTATTTATTTTATTTGTTCTACTGTAATACTATTTTGATGTTCTACCTGCATTATGCATTCATTACCATCACCACTGCATCACAGTATCATGCTCACTACTATCACCATTATAGCGTTATACTATTGAAATAATATTCTGCTACTACTACTACTACTACTACTACTACTTTATGACTGTATTATGATTACTATCATCCTACCATTACGGTATACTGCTAGTAGTACCAGTACTATCTAGTATACTATTAGTGCTGTTATTACTATTATGCTATCATGATTTCTATACTCTTCAATGTCAGGCACTGCTTTACGTGTACTGCAGTTTACATGACTCTTAATCCTCCCAACAACCCTAGGAAATAGGTTCTGTTATTGTTGCCATTTTACAGTTTAGGAAGCTGAAGATCAGAGAGGTTAGGTGGCTTTCTCAAGAGGCTGGAACCGAAATTCAGGTAGTACAGATTAAAAGCATAGGCTTCTCCTAGGGACTCAATAAATATATGTTGAATAACTGAATAAAAGATTTATTGGATAAAATGTAGTCCCTCTGTTGCCTTTTTTGAAGTGTTACTTGAGTAAGAAATCACAGGGAAATTATTATCTACTGGAGGTGGGAATAGGAGGAGTTTCCTAAATCAGAGTTGGCCAAGGGCCTTTAGTTCAACATAAGCCCTTCTCTAACCATCATGTGTCAAGCACTAGCAATATGAGGTGAAAGATAAAGCAATTTTGCACATTTATTCAAAATTTAGCAATATGAGACTATGAGGGTAAGCATAGGCCTATGCACCTTTCTGAGATCACAGGAGACATCTGTGGTCCTCTTGAGGAAAGTAGTGAGAGGTATTTATCTGCAGGCTCCTGGCTTGCGTTCCCACATGGCTAGGGAGAAGAAGCTGCTGTTGTCACCCTGTCTAATGGGATTTATACGTTCTCTACAATGTGCTTAGCTCAATTCCTTTACAAGCCCCCCAGAATTTTGGAAGAATGATTAAACAAAAAAAGAAAAAAAGAAAAAGAAAAGAAAACATCATTCCTGACATCATGGAACCATTGAAGGATGAAGAACATTTATGAAAGGGCAAGTATTTTTGTACATTATCTATTTCCAAATCTTCTAGAAACATATCTAAGAATTAACTCCACTCCATGGCTATTGGATATACAACTTAGAATTTTCCCATTGGCTCTCTGATTGGATTTGGAGTCCATGCTTCATCTTGTGGATCCTCTGGGCTCTGTCTTGCACTACTGGAGCATTTTGCTTCCACAGCTGTTGGAAGTGACCCATTGATGTAACCAGAGGCTATTGCTCAGCATTGTAACAATAATACCAAAAGGGGTGAAAAAAAAAAAAGGAAGTCATGGTTAGTAAGTGACTGACCTCATTCTCCAGGAATTTTTTCTGGAAAGAGAGCAGCAGAATGTTGTGACAGGCGGTAAGTCATCTGTAAGAATGTTTACCATGGAATTTGAACAAAAGAAATGACTTGAAAAACTTCCTGGGTAACACAAATAGTGTCTGCTCAGAGGCCCCAAAGAGAGTGACTGGAAAACTCTAGCCTTGCGAGGGAGGCTGTCTACTCCTGTGTTGGGGTCAGCTGAAGCAGCAGCAACACTTCAGCTATCTAAACTGCTAGGATGGTGTTTATAAAAGAATCTTCTGGTTCTCGAGTCAGCTTGGTTAAAATGGCCAGACGAGGGATATATAAGAAAGAAGTACAGAGCAAGCTGTCACTTACTGAGTTAGCAGTTAGGGATTACTATTTCCATTTTATGGAGGCTTAGCTAGATGAAGGAATTTGTCTAAGCTCACAGTCTGTAGTTTCCAAAGTCTGGTTTTAAATCCAAGTGTGTCTGACTCCAAGTCTTGCATGGTTGCCTTTCTTGAGAGGCAGGCTCTCAACATATGCACACTGTCAGACTATGCATTGCACATATTTTTCTTCCTTCGTTGCACCATTCACTGTCCTAGGCATGTGGAATCCTGAAGCATAGGACCTTTAGGTATGCCACAGTCTAATCTTCTTACTGTTCAAATGGAAATGGGTCCAGAGAAGGGAAGGGCCTTGCTCAGACTCACACAAAGGCCAGGACTAGAACAGGGGTTGTCTGACCTTCAATTCAGTATGCTTGTTCTGACCAGGCCCATCACTTCAAATGGATACTTATTTTGCTGTTTGATTAAGAATAATGTGATTTATGACAGCACATCTATGCAAGTCATTGCTAGATCCTGAGTCCTTTTTTGTTCCATAGGTCCTTTTCTGGTAGGTGATGACCAGTATTTGGTCTGAAAAGCCTTTCCCCCTCCGTTCAGTGAACAACAATGCTGTGGAAGACATTGGAGCTGCAAAGTACATTGATCATGGCTCATGGGCATCAGGAACTTACCAGTAAGTTGGAGAGTCAGACATGAGAACAGCTTATTTGAATACATTATAAAATCATGTAAATACGATTATATATCATATATAATATACATATAATGTATATGGGGGTTATAGAAACAGATATAAGGATGCCCATTCAGCCTGGGTAATTAGAGGGATCTTCCTGCAGGATTAATTTATTAAATTGACTAATGATTTCACCCATATAACAGAAATCTAGCAGGCACCTCTTCTGTGTCACATATTCTTCCAGATATTACAGAAAGTGGCACCAAGAAAGCAGTAATATTCCTCAGAAATTTCCTAAGAAAGCAAAAATAGTCTAGTGGAAGAAATGTAATGTGTATAATTAAACAAAATATTACTCATAGTAGCAGTGGTGAAGGGGACCACAATAAGGCAAAGGTCTAAGGAATGATATGAAATTGAGAATTTATTTTTAAAAGAGTGGCCAGGGAAGTCTTTTTTTTTTTTTTTTTTTGAGTTGGAGTCTCACTCTGTCACCCAGACTGGAGTGCAGTGGCCGCTCCCGGCCACCGCAGCCTCGACCTGCTGGGTTCCGGCGATCCTTCCGCCTCAGCCTTCGGAGTAGCTGGGACTACAGGC
>CAUYQG010123506.1:0-16678 GCA_963574415.1 Tarsius wallacei | reverse complement strand
ATGGTTGCTTCCAGGTTCTTGCTATTGTGAACAATGCTGCGATAAACATACGTGTGCAGGTATCTTTCCTATAGAGTGATTTGTGTTCTTCAGGATATATTCCCAGTAGGGGGATTGCGGGGTCATACGGGAGGTTGGTGTTTAGAGTTTTTAGGAATCGCCACACTGCTTTCCACACATTTTTTTATATGAAGCTATATATAAGTCAATAGAATATAAAAATTGAAAAAACAAGATAATATGCTGTACTGACATTATACTATGCTTAAGTCAAAAAGTACTAATAAAAAAAGAATGCTCTGAGATCAACTTGGGTATATAACCTTCAAGCTGAACTGGCCTTGAGACATCAGTCAGAGTTCTGGGGCACAGAAAGGTCAGGGAAAGCACCTTGTGCACTCACCTTGTGTATACATACAGAGGCAGCAGACACTATAGCATTTTTGGTTCCCACTCTGCTTGGATCTTGAGTTCACCAAGATCATCTGAATACTCTGATTTCCAGAAATAACTTTATCTTCTCACCCCTGAGGACCAACAAAGAATTTCAAGAGGCCGGGCTTGGTGGCTCAGCCTGTAATCCCAGCAGTTTGGGAGGCCAAGGCAAGTGGATTGCCTAAGCCCACGAGTTCGAGACCAGCCCGGGCAACTTGGTGAGACCTCGTCTCTAAAATAAATTTAAAAAAAAATTTTCCAGTCATGGTAGCACACGCCTGTAATTCTGGCTACTTGAAAGGCTGAGGCAGAAGGATCGCCTGAGTACACCAGGTCAACACTGGGGTGGCTGTGAGTGTACCACTGCATTCTAGCCTGGGCAATGAAGTGAGACTTCAACTCAAAAAAAGAAAAAAGAAAAAAAAGAATTCCAAGATATTTGTTGTGACTGCTTTCAGATTTCCCTGTATCCGAAAAAATACCAATAATCTATAGCTGAATTCGATTCTTGCTTTTGTTGATCCAGATGTCAATTGCAGTGGGAGTCCTCAGCTATGCTTAAATTCCACGATTTCATAACAGGAAATAGTTGAGCACCCTGCTCGTAATGTATTAACATGGTGCCATCATGAAAGACACAGCTGCAAAGTATAATTGCAGGATGGGAGCTTAAGATGGTGACCGGACAGGTCGGACTGAGAGAGTCTCCGCAAAAGCAAGTGTCCATAAAGACTCTCTGTGTGAGTAGGCATACACTGGTGGGAGAGTGAAAGTCCATCTGAGGGAATCTTGGGTTCATGCACCTGGACCCCCACTCTGAGGGTGACTGCGGGTCCCCACCACCCTGAGATAGGAGAGTGGGCATGTGCAAGATTGTCTGCTGCTCATGGGACTCTTTGGAGAAGAGCCTGCTGAATCCAGCTGATTCTCATTGCCTGACGCCTGGCCCACACCATCAGCTGTTATAGCGGATCAGCTGGAGCCCTGGATTGATCAGTGGAGAGAGAGGATCAGGTAGAGCCAGAGAAGAACCCCATGCCCAGTGAGGAGATACTGACTGCAGTCATGGGAAACAAATGATGCAAAACCAAAAGAAGAATATAGGTCTCACACAGACTCCTGGGAGGTCAGACACTGAGAAAACAGACTTTGGAATGCAAACAATGAAGAGCCCCCAGAATGACTGGTCTTAAACTACAAACCCAGATATCAAGACATTAATAGACAGAATAAACAGAATTGAGGAGATATAAAGGAAAATATGAAGGAGTTGATAACTGAGATAATGGCAGCAAAGAATACTGTGAATGTAATAAATAACAAACTAAGCAAGGGAAGCAGAATTAGTCAAGTAGAAGAAAAAAAAATCAGAGCGTGAGGGCCAAAAGATAGAACTAACACAAACTGTCAAAAACAGAAAAGAAGCTTAAAAAGACAGAACAAAAACTTCAAGAGATGAGCGATTATTTTAAGAGGCTGAACCTGAGAATAATTGGACTTCCTGAGGCAGAAAGAGAGACAGAGACCACCCTGGAACAAACAAACATTCCATGAAATTATTCAAGAAAACTTCCCTCATCTCATCACTGATGTGACCATTCAAACACAAGAGATTCAGAGAACTCCTGCAAGACAACAAATGAGAAGACCAACTCCTAGACACATAGTAATTCACCAAAACAAAGTAAGTATAAAAGAAAAAATCCTAAAATCAGCAAGAGAAAAAGGTCAGACTACCTACTGGGGAAGACCAATTAGAACAGCAACAGATTTATCTACAGAAACACTTGGAGAGCTTGGAGCCCAATCTTCAAAGTTCTCAAAGATAAATAATTTTAACCAAGAATAACCTACCCAGCTTAGCTAAGCTTCATCAGTGAGGGAGAATTAAAATCTTTCCTAGACATTCAATCCCTAAGAACTTACGCTGCCTTTAGACCAGTTCTACAGGAAAAACTTAAGAAAGTATTAAACACAGAAGAAAGGGAAAAAAGAACGACAACATTCTTCACAATAGTGCAGGAAAAAGATTGAAAACACACATGAATCAACCCAAAAATCAAAAGAAAGACAACAAACAAACAGGAACAACAACAACTCTATAAGAACCTCATGATAGGGATAAATGCTCACATTTCAATAATTAGACTGAATGTGAATGGACTAAATGCACCACTGAAAAGACACAGAATGGCAAAATGGATAAAATATCATGAGGCAACAATATATTGTCTCCAAGAAACTCGTCTCACCAGAAAGGACACTCACAGACTCAAAGTTAAAGGATGCTAAGCAAAAGTTCAGGCGAATGGAACACAAAAGAAAGCAGGAGTTGCAATCTTAATATTGGACAAAATACCCTTTAAGCTATCAAAAATTTAAAAAGATGCAGGTCACTATATAATGATAAGAGGCTCAATCCATCAACAAGAAATATCCATCCTAAACATATGCACCCAACATAGGAGCACCAACTTTCATAAAGCAGCTTCTAGGCAAACTTAAAAAAGATATTGACTCTAACACTATCATAGCTGAAGACTTTAATACCCCACTCACAGTCTTAGACAGATCATCAAGACAAAAAATCAGCAAGGATATCTGGAACCTCAATGTGACTCTTGACCAAAAGGACTTAATTGATACCTACAGAACACTTCACCCAACGACCACAGAATATACATTCTACTCATCATCCAAGGAACATATTCTAAGATTGACAGCATACTTGACCATAAATCAAGCATAAACAAATTTCAAAAGATTGAAATTTTGCCATGCGCCTTCTCAGACCACAGTGGAATAAAAATAAGTATCAACACCAACAAAGTTCCCCACAAACCCTCAAAGACATGGACAATAAATGGCTAAGCAACTCCTGGGTCAGCAAGGAAATAAAAACAGAGATTAAAAGATACCTGGAAACAAATGAAAATGAAGAAACATCTTACAAAACCTCTGAGATGCCATGAAAGCATTAGTAAGAGGGGAATTCATAACTCTACAAACACACGAAGAAAATGAAAAGATCACAAGTTAATAGCCTAACAAGTCACCTCAGGAAGCTGGAAAAGCAAGACCACCAAAACTCTAACTCCAGCAGAAGAATCCAGATTACCAAAATAAAAGCCCAAATCCGGGGCATAGAAGACAAAAAGATAATACAAAAAAAACCAATGCAACAAAAAGTTGGTTTTTTGAAAGGATAAACAAGATTG
Source organism: Tarsius wallacei (assembly GCA_963574415.1). NCBI lineage: Eukaryota > Metazoa > Chordata > Mammalia > Primates > Tarsiidae > Tarsius > Tarsius wallacei. Next base: position 13,025 of record CAUYQG010123506.1, on the reverse strand, counting down.
ATGGTCCCCTAGCTAGACTGACTAGGAAAAAGAGGAAAAAAAGCCCAAATAAACACAATCAGAAACACAAAAGATGAAGCCACAACTGACCCTGAAGAAATACAAAACATTATCAGAGACTACTATGTACACTTGTATGGAAACAAACTTGAAAACCTAAAGGAAATAGAGGACTTTCTGACATCACAAGACCTCCCCAGGTTAAAACAAGAAGAAATCGAGACCCTAAATAGGCCAATAATAATCTAGGAAATTGACTATGTCATAAGAAAATTTCCTACAAAAAAAAAAAGCCCTGGACCTGATGACTTTCCAGCAGAATTCTACAAGACACACAAGGAGGAACTGATACCAATCCTATTGAAAGCATTCCAGGCAACTGAGAAATACAGAACTCTCCCCAAATAATTTTATGAAGCTAATATCACATTGATACCCAAGCCAGGTAAAGATCCAACAAAGTAAGAGAACTACATGCCAATATCCTTGATGAACATAGATGCTAAAATTCTCAACAAGATCCTAGCAAACCGGATTCAACAACACGTATCAAAAATCATTCACCGCAAGCAAGTAGGCTTCATCCCTGTGATGCAAGGCTGGTTCAACGTTCACAAGACCATAAACATAATTAAATACATCAACAGACATAAAAACAAAAACATATGGTTATATCATTAGATGCAGAAAAAACTTTTGATAAAATCCAACACCCCTTGATAAAGACCCTCGAACATCTAGACATAGAAGGAACATATCTCAAAATAGTATGAGCCATCTACAAGGAACCCACAGCCAGCATACTGCTAAACAGACAGAAATTGGAATCATTTCCCCTGAAAATTGGAACAAGACAAGGATACCCACTCCCACCCCTCCTGTTCAACATAGTATTGGAAGTTCTAGCTAGAACAATCAGAGAAGAGAAGGCGATCAGGGGTATCCAAATAGAAATAGAGGAAATCAAGTTATCCCTCTTTGCAGGCAACATAATTCTATACCTCGAAAATCCAAGAGATTCTGTCAAAAACCTTCTTGCACTGATAAAGGACTTTGGCAAAGTCTCAAGGTATAAAATAAATGTGCAAAAGATAATTGCATTTCTACACACCAATAATAAACAAACTCAAATAAAAAGCACAATTCCATTCACAATAGCCACCAGAAAACTGAAATACCTTGGCATCTTCCTAACCAGAGACGTGAAAGACCTTTACTCTGAAAACTACAAAGCCGGGCTTGGTGGCTCAGTCTGTAATCCCATGCTTTGGGAGGCTGAGGTGAGTGGACTGCCTGAGCCCGCGGGCCTGGGCAACTTGGTGAGACCTCATCTCTACAATAAATCAAAAACTAGCCGGGTGTGGAAGTACATGCCTATAGTTCCAGCTACTTGGAAGGCTGAGGCGGAAGGATCGCGGGAGCCCAGCAGGTCGAGGCTGCAGTGGCCGGAAGCAGCCACTGCACTCCAGTCTGGGTGACAGAGTGAGACTCCAACTCAACAACAACAAAAAAAGAAAACTACAAAACATTGCTCAAAGAAATCAAAGATGACACAAGTAAGTGGAAAAATATTTCATGCTCATGGATTGGAAGAATCAACATTGTTAAGATGTCCATTCTACCTAAGGCAATCTACAGATTTAACACAACACCCATCAAATTACTAGCAACATTCTTCTCAGACCTAAAAACAACAATACAGGAACTCATATGGAAACAAACGACTACGAATAGCCAAAACAATCCTTAGCAAAAGAAAACAGAGCTGGAGGTATCACACTCCCAGACTTTAAACTTTATTATAAAGCTACAATAATCAAAACAGCCTGGTATTGGTACAAGAACAGCCATATAGACCAATGGAATAGAACTGAGATTCCAGAAGCAAAACCTCAATTTCTCAACCAACTCATCTTTGACAAAGCCTCTACCACCAACCACTAGGCAAAGGAGAACCTATTCAGTAAATGGTGCTGGGAAAACTGGCTGACCACATGCAGAAGATTGAAAAAGAACTCCTATCTATCCCCAAACACAAAAATCAACTCTAAATGGATCAGAAACCTAAACATAAAACCTCAAACTATAAGAAACTTAGAAAATGAAGGAGACACTCTTATGGAAATTGGAACTGGCAACCAATTTCTGATCAAAACTCCAAGTGCCCATGCCATGAGAGATGAGACCTTATCAAACTGACAAGCTTCTGCAAGGCCAAAGAAACCATCAAGAGAGCAGGCAGACAGCCCACAGACTGGGAAAAATATTTGCCAACTCTCTGTCTGACAGAGGCCTAACATATCGGATCTACAAGGAACTCAAACGTGCTGGAAAGATAAAAACAAACAGCCCCATTACAACGTGGGAAAAAGATATGAATAGATACTTCTCAAAGAAGACATAGGAGCAGCCAACAGATACATGAAAAAATATTCAGCCTCACTAATCATCAAAGAAATGTAAATAAAAACCACACTGAGATACCACCTAACTCCAATCAGAATGGCCATCATCAATAACTCAAAAAATAACAGATGCTGGAGAGGATGTGGCGAAAAGGGAACACTTCTACCCTATTGGTGGGAGTGTAAACTAGTACAGCCTCTGTGGAAAACAGTGTGGTGATTCCTAAAAGTTATAAAAATCAACCTTCCATAGGACCCCACAATCCCCCTACTGTGAATATACCCGAAAGAACTCAAATCACTCCATAAAAAAGATACCTATATGTATATTTATTGCAGCATTGTTCATTGTTCAGCAAGAACATGGAACTAACCATGCTGCCCAGAAAAAGAGGACTGGATAAAAAAAAATGTGGTACCTATTATACAATGGAATATTATGCAGCCATAAGGAAGAACAAAATCATGAACTTTGCAGCAACCTGGATGGACTTAGAGTCTATAATACTGAGTGATCTTTCACAGAAACAAAGAACTGAGTATCACATGTTCTCACTCATAAGTGGATCTCAAATAACTATCGTAATACTAAAAGAAAAGGATTGACAGTAGTGGGAAACTGTGGGGGTGTGTGGGAGCAGGGAGGCGGGATTGGCAGTAGTGGGAATCTGCCTGGGGAGGTGGGGGCACACCTCATCAACAAGGGTACCTGCACAATGAATATTTGTTTACCTAACCCTGAACTGTACCCCACAATTAAAAAAAAATTGCAGGACGCTTTGCTGCATGGTGTTAGAGACCTTTGATGGCTGTGTTTTACCAGAGCAGATAGAAATCTTCAATGACACCAGCTGAGAAATAAAACCAATGTGTATAGTGGATATATGAAACCAAAGAATGTTTTCTCTTCCCAACAGACACTAGGGCATGATTCATGTTGAAAACTACCTTCTTTTGACCGAAAGTAACACTCAACTCTTCTAAAAAATTGATTATGAGGTTGCTTCTCAAATAAATATTACATGACAATACAAACCCCAGAGCCAAAAATCTCAGACAGAACTCAGGAGACAAAAGCACATTCCACTTCATAGAATAATATTGTTTGTTGCTGTTAAGAGCACTCAATCCTTCATTTGGCATGAGACTCCTCCTGGAAATTCCCTGGACTTACAAATAGAATGCTAAGAGATACAGTTTAAAGAGAGTAGAAAAATGAACGCATGAATAGAGAAAGAAAGAAGTAAGCACACAAAGCAAAGACTAAATAAAACTTAGCAAGTATGCAGGGAGAGGTAAAAGCAGAAGGTCATGGTTGAGTGTTCCCCAGTATCCCAATTAATTCACAAAATAATCCCTGAAATAGGAACTATTGTTTCCATTTTACCAGTGAGGAAGAAGACTCAAATAGATTTAAGTAACTAGCCATGCGAACACAGCTATACTTTAACAATTCTAGGACTTAGACTTTGGTAGGTCTCATTTTTTCTTTTAAAATCATGTCATCCTGATAAATGTCCACTATAACCACCCTGTAATTAACATCTTAAAACCTTGAATTTTTGAATTCTTAAAAAATTCTACTAATATATGATCTCACTTACATATGGAATCTAAAACAGCCAAGTCCACAGAAACAAAGAGTGGAGCAGTGATTGCCAGAGGTTGGGGGTTGGGGGCAATGAGTGATTTTCAGTTTTAAGATGAGCAAGTTCTGGAGATGTAACAGCAGGGGTGGTGATGCAGGTGTTAACTAGTTTGCAATAATCACGATACATTATTTGATTATATTAAATAATCATGTTGTACTCCCTGAATATGCAAAATTTTTGTCAATTAAATAATCAAATCTTTTTTTCTTTTTTGCATAAATTCCAGGAACCAAGGAAATTTTTTTTAAAAAGAAAAATTCTACTTCCTTAACTTTCATGCAATATATTTCTTTTTCTTTTTTTTCTTTTTTTTTTTTTGAGTTGGAATCTCACTCTGTTGCCCAGACTGGAGTGCAGTGGCCGCTTCTGGCCACCGCAGCCTCGACCTGCTGGGCTCCGGCGATTCTTCCACCTCAGCCTTCCAAGTAGCTGGAACTACAGGCGTGTGCTACCACACCCGGCTAATTTTTTTGATTTATTGTAGAGATGAGGTCTCGCCTGCCCAGGCGGGTCTCGAACCCGTGGTCTCAGGCAATCCGCTCACCTCAGCCTCCCAAAGGTGCGGGATTACAGGCTGAGCCACCGAGCCTGGCTTCTTTTTCTTTTTAATTAGTATGAACTCTGATCAATTTTGAAAGCATGAACTTACTTACCAACTCATACCAAATGCAATTCAACGATGCTTCTTAAAAGGTCTTTCCTACTTATATCGGATATCATCGCTGTTCCTCATTCTTTGATTGTTCTGAGGATCTTGATAAATCCTTCACATGTGCTACCTCCACCATCTCTTCACAGCAATACCCAGGTTGTTACTACTGTACTTGTGTCCCAAGAGACGACTCGTGCTCTAGCAACCCTGTTCTGAGTAAAGATCTGCACCAGCAGCACTGGAGGTGGGCCCCAGGTGTACCTCCTGGACTGTGGGACTCAGCTCTAGATTTAAGACTAGCAGTATCCAGGATAAAGGCATTTCTTCTGACTGTATGGGTTCAGAAGTTCTCACGTGAAACATGATGACAGCAGTTTTCAAACCTTAGGACATAGTTCGGGCTCCAATACATGGCACGTCCTGGAGGAGCAACCTTCAGACTTTTTCTCAAGCACTTCGTAAAATAATTCTGAAAAGTGATATACCCTCTTTACACATTTTAAGTGGACATCCAGAAATGTTTAACATAAAGAATTGCAAAGGATATAGTTTCTGGTGCATGATAAACATTGACGGTTAGCAAAAAACTGTGATGTCACTCTTAAGTAAATCCAGTGGAATCTAACTATACTCATGTATTGCTTGACAATGGGGATACCATACGAGAAGTGCATCCTTAGGTGATTTTTTCATTGTGTGAGCATTACAGTGTGTACTTACACAAGCCTAGGCAGTATAGCCTGCTAAAAACCTAAGCTATACGGTAGTGCTTATTGCTCCTGAGCTACAAACCTGTACAGTATGTTACTGTACTGAATATTGTAGACAACTGTAACACAATACTAAGTATTTAAACATATCTAAATATAGAAAAGGTACAGTAAAAAAACATAGTATAAAAGACAAAAAAATGGCATGTCTGTATAGGATACTTACCATGAATGAAGCCTGTGAGACTGCAAGTTGTTCTGGAACTTGGTGAGTGAACACTAACTGAGTGAGTGATGAGTGAACGTGAAAGTCGAGGACATTACTAGGTATTACTGTCAAGTTTATAAACACTGAACACTTGAGGCTACACTGAATTTAACAAAAAATTAAGTAATTGCAGTACAACACAGTGATATAGCTATAATGTCACTAGGTGGTAGAAATTTTTCAGTTCCGTTATAATCTAATGAGACGACTGTCATTCATATTCAGTCCATCATTGACTGAAACATTGTTATGCACTGCCTGACTGCATTGTAGCAATGATCTGGCACCATCCATTTAGAAGAATGCCTGCACAACTCTTTTTTAACAGAACTTTGCATTATTTCTTTATACTTGAACTCTTTACTTTAATTTCATTTTCCCCTCAGAAACTTAGAATTTTATCCTACTATAACATATATGAAAGCCTAGACATTAACTACCCTATCATAATTTTCTATACCAAATTCATATGTATGTTAAAATTTTTGTTTTCTCTGATCATAAGGTTCTAGTACTAAAACATCCCTGAATTGAGTTTTTATTAGAATTACTCGTAGCACTCAAGTGATCCAAAACAAATATATTACACAAATGTGCACCAATCATAAACATAAAAATAAATTAGTTTGTCAGCTATGCATCTCAATGAGATGGACAGCATCATTTCTTCCAATTAGTTCACCTATACATACGAGATTATTAATTAATTCTAGATTGAGATAGAGTTCAGCATTCATTTTAACCCAGATTTTTGTTTTACTGTTGTCAGCTCTAAGAAAATAAGTAGAAAGGAGCATTATAGTAATGTCCATCAATTTGTTTAACCCCTGCCTATTTAAATGTCCCCAAACCACAGAGTGATTAATAAGCAAAAATTCTCTTTCAATTATTTAGCAGCTGAATACCTGCATAAATCCTTTATCAACTTTGTTGAAAGCAAAGTAGCTGCCATCTAATTTGCAGAAGAATTTATTACATCATCAATCAATCCCCTTCTCAAAACTAACAGTAATATTAGCAATTTCTTTTTGAATGGTGCCCTGGAGATTTTTCTTCCCTGGGACATGAACCACCACTGTAAGACTCGAGTTGGGCAAGAGATATACTTTCCTTTTGTAAAGCGGGAGAAGGATAATTTGCATAGTGCAGGCACTTTCCTAGGCAGAAAAGCTTTAGCAAAGAATACTTATGGAGTTAGAGGATTTACATGTCAGACCCATGAACACTGTCCATGTGTCTATGCACCCCCTGGAAGTTGTTTTGCTTATCCAGGTGCGCTAACAGTTTGGAAAACACTGTCCTATCCAGGGTAGCCACGGAGCACACTCAAGAAAAAGAATTGGCCCTTTATGGTGAACATATTTTCCATGGAATTTCTAGAAAAATAGGAGCTTGGGGTGAAAGAATGAGGACTGAATTTCTTGCTAATCTGGGCAGGTGCTGGCCCAAGTGTCCTACTCTGAGACCTACTAGGAGACTATTTTTTAATATTTTAACTAGTACAGAGGTCAGGGTGTGGTAGCTCAGGCCTGTAATCCCAGCACTTTGGGCTGAGTGGGAGGATCGCTTGATCCCAGGAGTTCCAGGTTGCAGTGAGCTATGACTGCACTGCTGTACTCGAGTAGAGAAAAAGAAAAAGTAGAGAAAACACTTTAATTAGATTACTGAGTGCCTACTGGGCAATATTACTGTGTCTTGTGGGGAACCAGGAGGGATAATATATAGCCCTTTTCTTCAAGGAGTTTCCAACTTACTTGAGCCATCTGCTAAAGAAATGAAATTCAAGCAGGAAGAAAATGCAAAGGCGATGTAATTAAACCAGGAGCCCAGGGGATGAGGGAGAGGGCAGCCACACGGTGTACCATTCTGTGATGGAATGGCATGGTGCCTGAAGTTCCTGGCAGTGGGGTGCTACTAAGAATGCACCAGAGACAAGTTACATGTGGGTATCTGCCATGACAAAGATCATTTGCTAACCAAGAGAGAACTACAAAGAGCACCCATATACACCGACATCTTGCCCCTTCTTTTCTTTCCCTCCTCCCATCCCTAACCCTAACCAAAAGTTGTAGGAACACAGATGGACAGGCAAAGCAAGGAGAGTTGAAAAAAGTGGACTTCAGTTCCTTTTTCCCACTATAAGTTTCTGAGGAAGCCAGAAAGAAAGGAAAAACATTTGAAATGTGTAAGATTTGGCTTAAACTGGTCTGAATATGTTAATACCTGAACGTGTTACTTAATACCTGAAAGTACCCAGCAGAGGTATGGTATTTGCCAAGATGTCCTGAAGGGGTATGGGAGAGAGAACTGGAATGTCTGAGGATAGTCCTGGGATGAGAATTAAGCTTGCAACTTAAATAAACCCTTCTAAATTCAGCCTACTCAATAGTTGGTCACATAAATACAATCAAATAATAATGATAGCCACCACAAAAACCTGCACCTAAAAGTCACCAATAGAAGGCAGTTACTGATAAGCTGTAACTCTACCATACAAATGTTAATAATCATAATGATTATAAACTTTCTCCCAACCTTTTTCACGGCTGTTTTTCACTGGGGCTCATCAATGTTCTTCAGCCAGCATCTGGAATCTAAATCCATCATATTTTCTCATTAATTCAGAAGCCTCTAATTATGAGGATCCCCAGATTAGCTCCCTTTACTTGCAAATAAATTCTCAGTAAATATAATTTCTGTATTTGGCCAATGCTTGTCTCTTTAAGTGTCATTTTGTTCTGTACCAGCGGTGTCAGTCTTAGAGAAATGTTACTTCTAGCAAATTTATTTATATAAGAGGAAGCAATCTGTCATGATTTTAAAGGTGGAAATGAGAAGAGAGAAAACTTTTGTGCAGTTTGAGTGATTTCCCTTTGGGTCATTAAAAATAGGCACACTTTTTGATAGATCATACAAAAACGTAGCCTATTTTATCTCTAGTCTGTAAGAATAGCTGACTAATGAATTATACTACAAAAATAATTCTGACATTACTAAGTCAAAATAAAAGCTAACATGCTTTAAGAAAGCATGGTTAACTTCTCTTGGTTAGTATGCAGTCTGCATTTAATCTCTCTGAAACATTGTCCCAATACCTTGTCCTTCTGATAAGTTTTCCATTTGTAGATGTAATGTTCTTTCAATCATTTGACAGATTATTACAATTCTGGTTAAGACCTTAAAATTTCCAGAAATGGGTACTGGAGACTGTATTTCCCAACATTTTCATAAAGTAGAAGAATGTTCTATCATCATATCCATAAATATATTTCTCTAATGGCATACAACTCATCAGTTTTTCTTATTGCTTCTTGCCTTTTTATTTTACTTTCAGGATTGTGGGGAACAGAGAACCATTAATCTTCAAATGTTTTAATAAAACAGCACTATGGGATGAAGGAGAGACAGAGGGTGTGGCAAAAACACAGAGGGCGCATTACTTCCTAGTGTTTTTATTTTTCCAAACAAATGTAACCAATATCTAATTCACTATTCTGATTATCAATATACTTGTATGTTATTGTGGTGCTGTACTATGCAGTTACAATTTTGTTAAGAGGATAGATCTCATGCTTTGTGTTCTTTCCTATTTGTGTTTAACAATCAGCTCCCTTGCTTTTATTTCCCTGGTGCTGTGATCTATCTTGACACTCCATAGGGTATTGTGAGCTCCTGTGTTTGTTTAGGAACTCAAAGGATATAGGGAATAAATGATCAGTACGTATTAGGACATGTATGACTTTTACATGACCATATCAACTAGTCCTCCTTCTCACCATCTTAAATCTTGTCATCCCTCTTACTACCACTCTGTTTTCTTTTCAGTGGTATCATTAAAGATATTGGCTAAAACTAACATAGATGAAATGTCTAGACATGGTAAAATGCTATAAAAGTGGAGCAGTAATGCTTCTGTACTTCATTTATAGAGAACAACACTTCTTCAGGTTCACCAAAAGACTGAAACAATGACTTAAAATATATATAAGCATGAGAGTTTTCTCTATAACTGAAAAATACAGTTTAGGTGCATTCCCTTCTCTATATTAAAGTTAAAATTAAAAATAAAAATTTCACAAATTGATTGACTCACCACCACTCTATAAATCTTACTTGTCTATCAACACCACTTTTACTGAACCCTGGGTCCTGTATTTTAAGTTATGTACCAACTTCACATGCTGTTTCTACCTAATTGCTGGCAGGAAATCTGAACTACAGGAATAAAATAGGCAATGGTTGGAAATCTTATTTAAGTTAATTGGAAATCTGGACCAAATAGGGCACTTTATTTAGTATCAGACAGAAGGATGAACTGATCTCCAACAAAGCACAAACTGCTGAAGCAATACAATTGAGAGGCATAATTCACGATGAGGACGGAGGAGTTGAAACTCTTTCATGTTGTACACGATAAGTTTAGGATAAAAGCAAGGAAAAGGTGCAGCTGGTAAGTTTTCATGAGGTACATTTTAAGGCAATCTGTCCCTGAGATCCATTGATAAATACAAATCTTTTAATTAATTTTAAAAGCTAACTCAGTGCTCATGGGAAAACACAGAAAGGATATTTTAGTCAGATTTCCTTGCAGAAAGAGTAATAAGAGTGCTGGAGGCTTCTTATAATATTTTCTTGCTGGTTACTAAGTATTTTAATTCATTTGAATTGTTCATATTCAAGTCCCTGTTATCAGAAGCCCTTTTAAGCACATTATGAGTATATTAGAAATTAAAGGAACAACAGCCAAGGTAAACTTTTACTATTTATGAAAAAAGTGTTAATACAGCTATACAAATAAAAGTTCATTCACTTCATTGACTAAATATTTAAGTATCAATTAAATACAAGATTTTGGGGAAATTATACTAAGAAAAAAAAAACAGATATAAAGGCTACATATTGTATGATTCCATTTATACAAACTATCCAGGAAAAGTAAAATCATAAAGCTTGAAAACAGATGAGTGATTTCCTAGAACTGAGAGTGGGAGCAAGAATAGACTGTAAATGGCCATGACAGAACACTGTGAAGTGATGTTCTAAAGATGAATTGTGGTGATAGCTGCATAAGTGTATAAATTCACTACAAATCATCTAACTTGCAATAGATGGGTTTTATGGTATATATATATTAAGACGAAATAAAAGAAAAAATATTCTGTAGAAAAAAAAATGGCACTGAGATGTTTGGAACAGCTGTAGTCCCCCTCAAGATCTCATGGACTAGTAGGTAGATTATATAAAAAGAGTTTCCCAACAAGTGAATGGCAGTACACTGGTATGTTTCCACTGGGTTTCAGATATGATAAGATCTCAATTCTCTCAAGTCCCTCAGCCACTGGGGTGGCATAATGGGACTTGGGAGCTTGTTTCTTCCATTGATTCGATTACTATACACATAACACATTTTGCTGATCAAAGATATCTTAATGAATGAAAATGAAGATAAACCATTCAGTATTTATGGATGCAGCTAAAGCAGTGCTTAAAGGAAAATCTGTAGCCATAATTTCTAAATTAAGAAAGAAGAAAGATCTCGGTGGAGATCTGGGTTCCCTTGCTGGCTATACTGATCTGCCCGGCTCTCAGCCGCTGCCAGCTCCCTCCCTGACTGGGCGCCCAGTCCAGTGGGCCCAGTGCTCACCCTCAGAGTTTCAGCTCCCCAACTGGGTTCTGGGGTCCCACCCAGCCCTATTTCAAGCCGCCATCCAGGGAGGCTGTAGGCGCCTGCCACTCAAAGATACCAGCTCCATTCCTGGCTGAGCCGAAAGCTGCTATCACCACTCACCACCCGCCCTTTGGAGCTCCGGTTCCTGCTCTGGTGGAGGCACCCAGCGTGGGATCCCGTGGTTGTGTAAGGGAACAGTATGTCTTAAGGAGGTGCTGATCAGCTGCTCTCAGCTCTCAGCTCCAGAAGAGGGAATTCTCAGCTCCCTCCTCCATCCCCAGGCCGCTGGCGGCACACCAGATCCAGTGCCCAGCTGTGTCGCTAATCGCCAGTGCCTGACACAGGAGGCACTCCACCACCGCCCATCATATCGCCCACTGACCTGGGGAAGTGGAGAGAAAGGACGGGTGGAGGGAAAGGATCCCCGAAAGAGGAACTGCCCACCTCAGCCATTTACCAGGAAGATTTGCATTGCCCCACCCATCTATGAGCAGCCTCCACCTTGGTTTCTAAGGTAATGTCCCTAAACAGGAGACAAAGCCCCTGCCCCAAGCTGAATCAGATACAGGCAACTCAGCCCTGTTGCAGACCTCTCAGGCAGAAAGCCAAGGGAATCAACCCAAGCATGGAGTAAATCTATCTGCCTGCAATGAAAGCAAAGGGGAGAGACTAGGGATCAGAGCTGAAGAGATTTTAGACACTCAGGAAAGATTCCAGAGCTAGTCTGGTTTCTTATTTTGATTTTTGATTTTATTGTTTTGACTGTTTGTTTTGCTCACTTTTGTTTGCTTTTTGATTTAGACTACCTGTTTGTGTTGGGGAAAAATGTATCAAAAGGCATGATTTTATTGGATTGTCTTTGTGTGATTACCAGTATGCTTTAGGAAATTTTGTTTGTGTGTCTGTTTTTCACTCTTTTCTGGCCTTGTGTCTCTTTTTCACTTGTTAGTTGGTATGTATGTCTGTTTTCCCTCTCTCTCTTCTCTCTCTCTCTAACTTCCTCTGGACCCCCCCCCCTTCTTCCATTATTTTCCTTTTTTCTACTTCCTTTTGTTCCAGGGAGCAAATCTAAATCCTGCTGCACAGACAGATTGTAAGGCAGTGGGAAACGGGTTCCAGTGTGCCCATACTCCTATTGGTGGATACTGGGATCTGCAGATAGATTCTGAATCATAGCTTCCCCCTCAATTAAACCTCAAAGCTGCAAAAAGTACAGCCCCCAACCCACAGTCCAGCCCCCAAAGTGAACAAAGCCAGAGGACCCTCATAAGGAAGAACAAGAGATTGAACAAAAGAGGTAAAAGCAACCCCACCTTCCCTGAAAAACAGAATTAAAGAAGGGGAAGGAAAGTGGAAGAGAGAAAAATCTACACAAATGAAGAAAAACCAAAAGAAGAACATGGGTCTCTCCCAGACCCCTGGGAGGGCAGACACTGAGAAAACTGACTTCAGAATGCAAACTATGAAGAGCCCCCAGAATATATAGGTTTGTCTCAATCTACAAACCTATATATCAAGACATTAATGGAGAGATTAAAAAGAATTGAGGAGAGACAAGAAGAAACTAGAAAGGAGTTGGTAACTGAGATAACAGTAGTAAAGAATACTTGAATGAAATAAATAACAAACTGATAAGCATGGAAAGCAGAATTAGCCAAGCAGAAGAAAGA
>CAUYQG010123504.1:0-20884 GCA_963574415.1 Tarsius wallacei | reverse complement strand
AAGAGTGTCCTCTCTATCCCCTGGTCCCCATCATCCCCTGGGTGCAGGGTGGAGGGTGACAAGGCAGAGCAGCCCAGGCTGAGACGCATACACCGAGAATGTGGAATGTCCACCAGAGAGTAGCAAGAGACCTGTTCACATCACCATACTCTGCCCTCTGAATTTCCAAACAGGGCTCCCAGCTACAGAGCAGCTTTCTGTAGCAATTCCTTCCCTCTCCTCTAGAACCTTCGGTGCCTTTCAAATAGGTGGGGCCTATTTCATTCCCCCTGTAAGTTCTGATGGAAAGGGCATTTGGTGAAGTGTGTGGGGCTGGCATGTAATGAATAATTATGGACACAGGTGTTTTAAGGACAATGACACGGAATCAAAATTTAACCCATGGGTTTAAGGTTTCAGTTTTCTTCTCTCCTTCTTTGAGAAGTAGAGATGGGGAACTGTCTCTACCTTTCTTATTTTCTTGATCTAGTTACAATCTCTTACGCTTGTAGAGTGTTGCGTAATATACAAAGCACTTGGGGTATGCCTCTCGGGAAGATGCCATGTGAAATGCAGTGGTAAATGCTACCTCTGGGCAGGTGCCAAGGTCCCGTGGCAACCTGAGCCTTTTTTTGGTGGGCGGAGGGAACTAAGAGAAAACTTAAAGATCATCTAATCTAATTCCTTGACCCTACAGGATGAGGAAACTGAGGCTACGTAAGATTTTGCGCAGGTCTGAATAAAATGGAAGCCACCCTTACTATAGCCAGTTTTCTTTTGTATACACTGCCTGCTAACAGGTAGTAGCTAGAAAATGGGACTTAGGATGGCAGGACTGAGGAGTTGTTTTTATAGGCTTAAAGCTGCCTTCATCACTCATAAGACATTTGCATAGGTTTGGAGTAGCAGAACCAAAAATAGTCCTTCCCTTTTCAGGAGCAGCTCTGCGTAGAAGACTCACTGGCTTTGGACCATGTCCCTATCTCATCCATTTTAGTAGCCAGGCCAAGGAATCTGGCCGGGAGGCTGGGTATGTCCCAGCCAGAGAACAAGTGCTTGTCATAGAATGAGTCGTGAAGCCAGGCAGAGAGCCAGGTTTGCAGAAATGGCTTTGTATCGATGAAGAAGGGAGATTTATACCTTGTCTTGGCTTCCATCATGATGAGGGGCTACAGAAAATCACAGGGAGACACACAGGAAGCTTGTCTTCCAAATACCTAGTCCAGTGGGCCCTCAGGAATCCACTCTGGTGCCTGGTGGATGAACCAAGGGTTGCGCTGAGGCCCATTTCAGTAGCTTCGTACCTGCCTGGTATGTTCTGAACCGGTGCTGTCCCAGAGATGGAGTGTGGCAAGGAGAGATCTGAACCAAGCAATGACGTGGCAACCAACGTTGTGACCTTATGGGATGTGGCAGCCAATAGGATGACCTACAGAAGACTATCTGGGCAGATTTGAAACCCTCGTGTTTCTGGTGCCTTTACTAGCGAGAGAAGTTTGGAACTCAGTCTCGTTGCTATTTATGTAATTTAGTCAATGTGGTCATCTAGTTTCAGGACAGCATCAAATGTGCAGTTCCCTAAATAGCCATATCACAGGGGGCCACGTTATGGTGTGCACGTTATGGTGGGGGTTGTTCATACAAAAGATGGCACAGATGCCACTCTTGACAGAAATGACTAATTGTTACCTTGTATCTGTTCTGTAGATATTCCATAGTAATAGAATTTTCAGCTGGGCACACAACTGCCTGGAATAAAGAACTATCATTCCCATCCTCCCTTGTAGCTAAGTGAGGCTGTGTGACTAAGTTCTAGCTAGTAGGATATCCACAGAGGTGATGTGGGCAACTTCTGGGTTGTGTTCTTGAGGGCAAAGGCATGCCTGTCTCTGTCTTCCTTCCTGCTGGCGTGAATCAGTCATGGTGAGGAGCCATCTTGGATCATGCAGACTACAGCTACTCCCTAGGGATGGTAAAACTCCAGTACAAGAAGTTTCCAGGCCACTGATGGCTGAGGAGGGGCTTTCGTGGGAGAGAGTAAATAAATGACTCTCACGAGGAATCCCTGTTATTGTGGTCTCTGTCAACCACACACAGCTCAGTTCTTAAGTTATACCCTACTTAGTAGGAACTTTGATTTTAGAAAGCAAAACATACAAAATAAATGAATTTTAAAAAATGAAAGATAGTAGTTGGATAAAATAACCAAGTTCAAGTGACACAAAAAAGCAGGACACCAGAATGCAGAAGCACATTGTTTTACTCTCTCTCTTCCTGGTTCCCAGATCACTTGTAGAACTGGGGTGTGCTGTAGGAAAGACTGGCACTGAGTGTCAGTTGGCTAATACTGGGACTGGATTTGCTTAGAGATGGGGAGTAGTGACAGGCATTAAAATTGGGAGGTGAAGGCTCAAGTAGTTAGTTCTAGAGGAGAAAAAAAAAAAAAAAAGCTTTGGGCCACCCATCTGCCCCTTGGTGGCGGTCAGTATGGCATAGACTTCAAAGAATGATGGACTGGGAGACAGCCTCCTTTCTGATCTAACTTTAATAATAAACTTTAGAGCCGGGCTTGGTGGCTCAGCCTGTAATACCAGCACTTTGGGAGGCTGAGGCAACTGGATTGCCTGAGCCTGCAGGTTCGAGACCCACCTGGGCAACTTGGTGAGACCTTGTCTCTACAATAAATCAAAAATTAGCCGGGCATGGCAACGCTCGCCTGTAGTTCTGGCTACTTGGAAGGCTGAGGTGGAAGGATTGCCCGAGCCCAGCAGGTTGAGGCTGCAGTGGCAGGGAGCGTGCCACTGCACTCCAGTCTGGGCAACAGAGTGAGACTCAATTCCCAAATAATAAGACTAATAACAATCAACTTTAGTGACCAATGAGTCAGTGAACTTAACCCTGCATGGGTCTTTGTTCCAAAAAAGCCTTGAGCTTATTGAAAAATAGCACTTGTTTCATAGAAGCATCTTACTTACATAATTCTTTCTCCATTTCAGGATGGAAGCTACTTTTTTTGTGATAAAAAAATGTACATGCTATAAAATCCGCATATTAACCATTTTTAAGTATACGGTTCTGTGACATTGAGTCCATTCACATTGTTGCACAGACATCACCACCATCCATCTCCAGAACCCTTATTCATCTTGCAAAACCGAAACTCTGCACCCATGAAACAAAAATTCCCCTTTCCCTCCTCCCCCGACTCCCGGCAGCCATCATGCTACTTCCTGTCTCTGTGAACTTGACAACTCTAGGAATCTCATGTAAGTAGAATCATACAGAATCTGTCCTTATGGGAGGCTCCTTTGGGCTAAGGCGGGGGTGAGGTGGATGGTCCTTGCTAGAGGGAAGGAGCTGGAACTGTGTTGATTGGGAACCAGAAGACTTCACGCTGTTTTTCTAATTTGTCCCCCCATGTAGGGTGTGGCAGCCCTGTGTGAAAATGTCCTCCATCATTTTGTCTTTTAACTTTCCTTGCTGGGTGATGAAGAAAATGGTCTCTGCCTTCTTTTTTTGGAGGCACACAGGCATCGGTCATGAATAAGATAGTTGGAATGTACTTGGCAAAATATGAAATATTAACTATCTCAGAAGAGCTAAATAACCACAGGATCTATCCAGGCTCTGCCTCGACAATTGCACTTTTTACCTACCCCTGGACATTACTTTTCCTTGGTCCCAACTCCACTCCCTTTCTTTTGAAATACTGGGTAGGTGTGTTTTAAAAATCAAGAAAAACTCTGCCTTTCTCACCAAAGACACTCCCGAGGTCTCTTCTCTGACTAGAGAAATTTCGCATATAAGATTCAACAACAGGTCTTCCCAGGGGATTTCTTTTTCCCTCCCCTTAGCTTCATATTTAACAATCTTGGGTTCTTTCTGACAAAAGGAGGTTTAGTCATTTCCCCCTCCAGTGACAGGCCCTCCTTAGAAAGCAAACCACAAAGAAATCCTGCATCCACTCTGGCCTCGTGCTGCAGAGCCTGGCTAGGGCACAAGCGAGGGATGAGACACTTGGAAAGGCAAACCTGAGACTCCGGATTACCTGGCCGCGAATCAAAGGGTGGGCGGTCAGAAAACAAAACCCTGCTGGGCCATAAAAAGAACACCTCAGATGTGTGGAGCCTCCTTCCTGCAAGCCAGAGTCTTCCTGCTCCTTGCCCTGTTCGTGGTGGTCATGGCTGGTTGTGTTCAGCGTATGGTGCTCACTTAACAAACAGGAACGATTATATGTTAGGGGGAGGGCCACTTCTTACCGGGGCCAGCATGGGTCCCTAACCCTGGGATTAGGGTTCAGGGTTCTCAGCTTGGAGTCCTGGGTCAGTGCCTTGGAATTTGCCTAGTGGAGAATCCGGGCTCCGGACTGATGTCGCTGAAGGTTCACCAGCCAGTTTCATAGATGGAGAGAAGCTTAGAAGGCCCTCTTCTCTGATGGCTCCCACCCACGTTGCCTCCTCCCTTCTCTCCATTCCAAAGGCACAGAATGTCTGATCAGAGAGTTTAGCATGCTGTCTTCTGCTGTTTCCTCACAGTTTCGTGTATCAGCCTTGTCTTGCCAATGAGCCAGGAGCTCCCCACAGGACAGTGGGTAGGTGGGTGCTTCACGATTGTCAAGTCAATGTTGACAAATCTCCCCAAAGCAGGGTATTCCCTCAGGCTTGTTTCCTGAGGCGGCTGTGTGTTCTTAAAGGGATCCATCCTACCCTCCTGGGGCGTAGGTGCACTCTGTCTGTTTATTGAGTTATCAGGAGATGAAAGATTTTTGTTTGTTTGGAGACTCCTGTGGCATTGTGGGAGGACTCTTCTAACACAGACATAATTCTCATTGCCTGCAGTTATGCGCTCACATACAGCAGAGTCACACCCCTGGTGTGTAATGGGCCTTGTTTTGCATGGAGAACGCGGAGCATGAAGAAACATTTTCCGTGACAGTGGTTCCCTTGGTGCAGGATTGATTTACCTGTAGACAACAGGAGTTAAAATGTTAGTGCTCGTTAGGGTTTTAGCCATCACAAAGTACAATACATCCCTCCACAGATGAAGAGACTGCATGCAGACTAGAGAGCTTGAAAGGCCAATTAGCTGTGTTACTGAGACAATTTTACTGCACGTGGGCTTCAATTACCTTATCTGGGGGGGAAAAAAGGATTGCCCTAAAGGATCTTCAAGGACTTTTTCGGAATTCTGTACTCAGTGAATCTTAATTGCCATTTTCTCACCATTCTTTGGCCTTTGTAAAGCTGACTAGAATAACTCCATTGTTTGTTAAGGAATTTCTGACCTCAATCCATTTTCCTCATAGAGTGAATTAATCAGTTTTTGAGACTCATGTCACTTAGGGCTATGCCTCACTTAAAAGTGTTGTAAGAATATACTGGATGGGTAAGAGGAGAAATGGACCACTTCTTAGACGACATCGCCTATTTAAATCAGGTTATCTCCTTTCCTAAAGAAAAGGGGCACATAGACTAACCCACCAGAGGTAGAGGAATACATCCAACATTCCTGGAAAGTCAGTTTGGGGGTGCTTTTCCCCTGCTTTCAGAAGTCTAATTATGTTCTACATAGAAGAGAGAAACATTTTTGAATTTTGAGGATTTTCTGTCTTAAACTTTGGACAAATTATTTAACTTCTCTTTCTTTTCATGCCCCCTCCATTGCTCCCCAATGCTTGTGATTTTTATTATTAATGTTGTAAAGTGTTTTTTCCTTAAAGGGTAAAGATGCAAAAAAAAAAAAAAAAAAAAACCCAAAACCAAAACATGGCTGAGATACAACAACATGAAAATCTGACAAACATAAGTTTGAGTGAAAGAAACAAGAGAGTATGTTTGGAAGAACTCCATTCCATTCCTGTAAAGCTAAAATAAGGCATATAAGCTTTCTTTTGAGATATGCATACATAAGTGGCAAAACCAGAGGGAAAAGCCAGGAAGGCATTATAGCAAAAGTCAAGGTAGTGTTACATGCTTTGATCTGGATGGTAGTTACATGAGGTTTTTTCTTACTACTTATCAAACTATAAAACTATGTTACATATACTTTTTATAATAAAAATAGAAAAAATGATACGGAAATCAGAAAAAATACCAGCAGCTTCAAAATTGCAGATAAATATGGTGGACTGACTATGTTCTTCCAAAACCACAGTAAAGTGATGGCAGAGGACTCATTTTAAAATGCCACAACCCCCCGCCAAAGATAAAATGAATGGGAAAGAAGACATCAGCGACAAAACATGGCTTAGATACAACATGAAAATCTGACAAACATAAGGATGAGTGAAAGAAACAAGACAAGAGAGTATGTTTGGAAGAACTCCATTCCATTCCTTTAAAGCTAAAATAAGGCAAATAAGCTTTCTTTTGAGATATGCATACATAAGTGGCAAAACCAGTGGGAAAAGCCCCCTCCCTTCCCCCCCGCCACACACACGTGCACACATACGTATGTCTTCTTTGAGGGCTGGGTTTATTTGTTAATATTTTGCAGTTGAAATATTCTTTGATGACATTTTTGACCTTGATTCTCTGCCATGGTCCTTAACAACTATGCAACTGCAACCAGTGGCTTTACTTTACTGCGAACTTTGCAGAGACCTAACCATTCTTTTAGTTTCTTGTTGTGACCAGCCTCAATGTGTCAACAAACGGTTCCCCAACCAGGTTTTTCTACATAGACTACTGAGTGTCAGATGCAAGTGTACACACATTTTACAAGCTAGGCTGTTGTGGATGAGGGTGGTCTTCAGCACCCTTTTTAAAGCAGTTTCCATATCCATTTCATCTCCGGCAGCAATGCCTTCTTTGGTCACGGTGGTGGGTTATGGTTGGAGCTGAATTTTGAACTCACCTGAGAAGTTCTGCCCAGTGGCAGCTGGGAAATCTGCAAAGGAGATGAACAAGTGATGACAGACTTTGAATCTACTGTACAAGATAGCTGAATCCTAAGCTACAATGAGGAAAACTGAGACCCAATTAAACTTGCAGCTCAGAGCCCCCAAAAGGTTTGGAAATTAGTAGCATCAGGTATTTTTTGGAAGTGGTGGTGAAAACTAGAGAACGGTTTAAAGTCTGTATTCTTGAAAACCGCCAAGAGAGTGGATGTTTAATTCCCTCACCATAAAATGATAACTATGTGAGGTAATCTACATGTTAATTAACTAGATTGAGTCATTGCACAATGTAAATATACTTCAAAACATCCTCTTGTACACAGTAAATATACACGATTTGATCTGTTCATTAAAAAGTACAAAATAATTAGACCTCAGATTTCCACTCCCTTTCTTAGCAGCCAACACCCTTCCCCACTTCTGCTGAAGACTGGAGAGTTGTTCTCTAATAAGGATAAAGCAGAAGCTCTCTTTACCAAGACATCAATGGCACAATTAAGGGCAAAATACTGGGGGTGAAAATAAGGCTAAGATTTCTGGACTGTTGCTCACTTACTCATAGACTGCTGGATCATAGGCCTGTACTCTCTAGGCAGGAGATTTAAATATCCTTTTTAGCAGAGTGGATCAGCCTAAAGAAGAAAGCCCTAAAGATACACCATGGTCTACCCAACAGAGCAATTCAGCTATGGTACTCTAGAGCAAAGACTCGTGGACAAACTGTACCTATACTCAAAGTGTTCTCTCAGTTTTCTGGTGTTTCGCTCTGAAATATGATCCATCAGTAGGATCCCTAAGTGTCTGAAGAAGACCTTTAAAATGAAGCTAGAAGCCAAAGCAAATAAGCAAAGGAGGCTTTAAAACAGATGCAGGGTCAGGTGTGGTGGCTCAAGCCTGTAATCCTAGCACTTTGGGAGGCTGAGGCAAGAGGATTGCCTGAGACCAGGGGTTCGAGACCAGGGGTTCAAGACCAGCCTGGGCAACTTGGTGAAACCTCGTCTCTACAATAAATCAAAAAATTAGCCAGGCATGGTGTTGCATGCCTGTCCTTCCAGCTTCTTGGAAGGCTAAGGCGGAAGGATTGCCTGATCCCAGCAGATTGAGACTATGGTGGCCATGAGAGTGCCACTGCACTATAGCCTGGGCGACAGAGTGAAACTCTGACTCAAAAAACAAACAAAAAGATGCAAAAAGAAAGTGTATAAAGCCCAATATTATTTTCTGTCTTTAGAGAGATAAGAGAAGATATAACATCCCTGAAACAGAAACTTGTTATATAAAAATTAAAAATATTGATATTTTCAAAATGCAAAACTGAGGGCTATGAATGGTGGGAAAACAAAACAGAAAGCTCTCCAGGAAAGTAGGGCTAAAAAAAAAAAAAAAAAAATCAGAGATGGAAGTTAGAAGAAAAAACTATGACGATTAGGCAACCAGTCCAAAAAGTACAACATCTGAATACTCTGAGTTCCAGAAAGAGGTAAAAACAGAGATGAAAAAAACAAACAAAACAAAACAAAAACAGTGGAGAGAAAATCATTATGTGGCAATTCTAGTAAATTTCTTATGATAGAAGGACATTAGCATCCAGGTTGAAAGGACTCATTAAATGCTCAACAAGTGGATGGATAAAATAGGTGCCTATAACAAGGGTACATCATTGCGAAATTTCAGAAAGTTAGGGAAAATCGAAGTATCTTACACGTTTCTAGAAAGAAATAAATGTATTACAAAAGATTAGGAATCAGCCTGACTTAGCAGCATGGGAAGCAGAAGACAATGGAGAAATGCTCAAAATTCTGAAGGAAAATGATTTCCTGTTGACAGTTTTATGCCCAACCAAACTATCGCTCAGGCATGAAGGTAGAACAAAGACATTTGTGGATAGAAGATCTAAAACAAACTTAGCTCTCAAGCACCTTCTTCAGGAAGCGACTAAGGGAGGTTCTTTACCACAAGGAGGGAGTAGACCAAGGGAAACATAAGAGTTCAGGAAACAGGGGGTCCAACCCAGGAGAGAGGCAAGTGGAATAGAAGACTCCATTTGAAAGGAGATTCTTCATAGGTTTGGTAATGTAGACACAGGGCATTAATCTAAATTAAATAATGATATAACTATTGGAGATGATGAGGGGAACGTGAAGAAAACTAAATCCTTACTTTCCATGAGGAAAAAACTTAAGAATTACTAAGAGGCTATATAAACATATTATTTAAAAATATGTGGCCAGGTGTAGTGGCTCACACCTATAATCCCAGCATTTTGGGAGGCCCAGGTGAGAGGACTGCCTGAGCCTACAGGTTTGAGACCATCCTGGGCAACTTGGTGAGACCTCGTCTCTACAATAAATCAAAAAATTAGCCAGGCGGGGTGGCGTGTGCCTGTAGTTCTAGCTACTTGGAAGGCTGAGACGGAAGGATCTCCTGAGCCCAGCAGGTCTAGGCTGCGGTGGCCGTGAGGGTGCCATTGCACTGCAGGCTGGGGGGCAGAGTGAGAGACTCCCAACTCAAAAAAAAAAAAAAAAAAGGAATTAAATACCAAAAGAAACAGCTAAGGATTGAATAAGTTGTTTTTGCTGGGGGTAGGGATGGGGAATTTGGGGGTAAGGAGATTTTTTTTTTGCAGTGAGCCCTTTAGAGCTATTTGACTCTTTAAATTATGTGTATGTATAACAGAAAAAAACTGAAAAAAAATAAATAACTTTCCATGGATATGTGGCTATCTCCTTTGGAGTTGTTTTATATAAATAAAAGAAGAATCTTACGTTATTGATCGTTCCACCTATCTTGTTTTGGGCGTCTGCTACGTGCTAGGCATTGAGGCAATTTCCTTGTTTTAGTGTTTCTTCCTGGTTTCATTGCTCCTGTTCTGGACCGTCCTACTGCGACCCTAGGTTTAAGGAGTTAGTGACCACCTGCCCCATACACCTCTCTCTAGATTTCTGCTGGGTGGGGCTGTGGCCCTAACATGGTGTCAGGGAAGTCTCAGTTAATGCTTCTTTCGTGCTGTCCAGTGGTAGGTTGTCAGGGGTGGTACATTTTGCTTTTTTTTCCTAGGGTGGGAGACTCCTTGATGACACAGTTTATAGTTGATTTTGCGTAGCACAGGATCTGACTCACAGCAGGCAGTCAATGGAGGAATGAACATGGTAGTTGTACATGTGTTTCTTTGCCGTCTCCTGTCTCTCGTTCTCAAAGAAGACCAACTATCTACCTTCCTGCATCCTCAGACTCATCACTTGGGCAGAATGGAGCATCGAAGGAGGACCTACCTGCCACAGCCTTCCCGTCCCCTAGTGTTTACAGTTTTGCTACCTGAAATCTAATTATTTGAGATTCAGTACTTTGAGTCTTGAAGGATGTTTGGCAATTAAGGAAAGTACAAATGCCTCTAGATGAAAATTACTATGACCCATTATCAGAGTAATTTCCAACCTGGAGTTCCCGCCACCCCTGCTCCCCCGACTCCCAGTGTCTCATAATGGGCATGGTGGTGGCCAGAGAGCTCTTTTTAATATTTCAAAACACCTAATGGAAATTGCCCATTTATTCAAGATAACGCTGCAAAGAGTAACTAAAAGGTCAAGTTTCTTTGCTTTCTGCTGGAAGAGTGTCTATCGACTCAGTATGGTAGCTCTGGTTATTCGTGCTGAAGAGATACTCAGGTTGGTAGCTGTCTATCTGTGATAATGATAGGTGGAGACCATAATTATCAGCCCGGTGAAAGTGGTTGACAAGATCTTGCCAAAGGCAGTGCGGGTGTGATGAACTAGGAGAGAGGTCTTTGGGAGGGAGCGAGGTCACTTCCTGCTACTCACTCATTCCTGGGTTTGTCAGCAGCTGAGCTGAGAACACAGGGCCCCAAGCAGAACAGGGGGTGCCGAGAGTGGGGTGAGGGCACTAAATATTGGTGTGATCAGCCTGCCTTGTCATTCTGCTGAGGGTTGGCCAGGGGGGCCAGTGTTGCTATGCCAGGAGCCCAGCCTTTCACCCTTCCGTGCAATACAGACCCCATCACGCAGCCTCATGGCAGTGGAGATAAATGCACCAACAAGGCAAACGAATCCAGCGGGAACTGGAGCCTCAAGCCGTGAAAAATGATGGGGACAATGGCCTACTTTCTTGCTTTGTAAAAGTCATTTGCACTTTTCTGGGACACAGCCAACGTGATCCGGACCGCGCTGTTTGGCAAAGAAAGGGCACTCTTTGGCCTCCAGCGGGTTCGGCTTTGGAGCCCAGACTAAAGAAAGCCAAGCTGGAGACCGTACATCACACTTTGTGAGCCCCTTGACCTCTCTGGTGACTCAGGCACCAGAAATGATGGTTGGGGATTTTTGTTTGGTTTTGTTTTGGAGGAGTCAGGTTGGGAAGCAGAAGCTATCAGTAAACACATCCTGACCTTTTTTTAATGAGTCGGGGTCTCACTCTGTCCCCCCAGGCTGGAGGGCAGGGGCATGATCATGGCTCACCCTATTCTCAACCTCCTGGGCTGAGGAGATCCTTCTGCCTCTCAGCCTCCCAAGTTGCTGGAACTTTAGGTGTGTACCACTATGCCCAGCTAATTTTTTTTTTTTTTTTTGTAGTGACAAAGTCTCACTATGTTGTTTAGGCTGGTCTTGAATCCCTGGGCTCAGGTGATCCTCCCACCTGGGACTCTCAGAGTGCCAGGATTACAGGCACGAGTCACTGTGCCTGGCCCGCAGTCTGGTTTGATATGTTCTTATTTTGTGTTTACAATCAGATTGTAAGGGCGCCAATATCCGTTTATTTACCAGGAAGCCTCAGATTTTTCTCATCTGTAAAATGAGGATAAAAATGACTGCTTTGCAGATTTCCTGTGAGTGTTAGGGATTCAGGGTTTTGTTTGGGATCTAAATCTTCCCACCCACCCTTTTTCTTTTTCAGGGCCTCTTAGAGCACGCTTTACTTCCAAAAAAGTTAAGTATCCCAATGGGAAAGAGAAACCTTTCTTAAAAAGCTCGGCAAGCACCTGGCAACTACCCTCTCCCATTCTAGGATTCCCTAATTCCCTCCCACTGAGTCTAAACAAGCTGGCTCCAGTTTGTCCAGCCTGGCTGAGGATGCTGATTTTTGCGTCTAGAGAGGTAAACCCCACCCAGTGTGCTTTCCACATGGAGGCTGAGAGTGCAAGAAAAAGTTGGGGGAAATGAACAAGGAATGTGCAGAGAGGGAAAGGACTCATTCTTTTTTTTTTTTTTTTTTTTTGAGTTGGAGTCTCACTGTCGCCCAGACTGGAGTGCAGTGGCCGCTCCCGGCCACCGCAGCCTCGACCTGCTGGGCTCAGGCGATCCTTCCGCCTCAGCCTTCCGAGTAGCCGGAATTACAGGCACGCGCTACCACGCCCGGCTGATTTTTTTTATTTATTGTAGAGATGAGGTCTCGCCAAGTTGCCCAGGCGGGTCTCGAACCCGCAGGCTCAGGCAATCCACTCACCTCAGCCTCCCAAAGGCATGGGATTACAGGCTGAGCCACCGAGCCCGGCTAGGACTCATTCTTTATCAGCCACCAAACCAACAAATAATGGAAGGAAGAGGACTTATCTTTGATGCACAGTAACCCTGCCCAGTGAATGTCCCTGGGCGTAACTGCTCTCCTATAAGGAGACCCAGGAGAGAGGGAAGCGCTTTCATTCACAGCAGAGGGGCAAACAAGAGAATTGGAGGCAAAATGGCCTTCCTAACTAGGAGAGTTAGAGATGATGAGTGTAAAACCCCTAGGACACTGCCTGGCCTGTAACAATGTTGTTATTAGTAGTAATTTGCCATTCCCAGAATTGATGCCCATGCCATCAACACAGGATTTTGCTGAGATGACATTCCTTGTTGGTATGCTTTTTGGACCACTCCATGGAGAACCAGCACAAAGCGATGACTCCTGAGCATCCTCATGAAAACTAGAATAACTTCTGCCCCTCATTTGCCCATGAATCTGGAAAACCCGTGGACCTGCCTTCCCTATGAAAAAGATGACCACTAAAATTGGTATAATGCTTTCGAATGTACAGTGAATTGCCTCATATGTCATCCGAGCCACATAACAACCTCGTGAGGAGAGCCGTATTAGTATTCTCTCTTTAAAGATAAAGAAACAGATGCTGGAATAGCTTAGGCACCATGCCAAGTTCATACAGTAAGTAAATGGCTGAGGTAGGGTGTAAATCTTTGGACTCCACACTCCTTCCTTTTTCGGTGGGGGAGGGAGGCAGGTCATCCAAAATGCTGCTTCTACCCTGCCATTGATAGCCTAGAAACAAGACTTGTTACTTTTCTTATCACCCCTATATCATGGGTAGCCTTTTCTGTTTTCCAAGCTTTCAGCTTGTGGTGAAGGTTCACAGGAAAAACGGGATCCAGAAATGTCTTCCAGCCTGGTCCAGGTGCCAGAAGAGCTTGGCAAATGAGTTTAGCATCATTGAGTCAGGCCCTCCTCCCCTGCTCCCTGGGTTTGGATCGATTTTGCAACGGCTCTGGCGGCTCTGTGTGTTTCCCTTGGCCTCTAAGGCATTCCAGTGATGATGATGGCTTGTCGGGGTCACAGCCCTGTACAAGGCAAGGGCTATTTGTGGCTGATCTAAAACATAACTGGAGCCACCTGCATCCCAGGCTGGTTTCTCAGGCTCCGGGGCCTGTGGCCCAGCTGGAGTCAAAAGTTCATGTCCCTATGTGGAGCAGATCTCAAAAGTCATGTCTTTTACTTTAGGGCTGGCTGTGTAATTGGAAAACTAAGCTGTCTACTGCTCTGCTGTGTTTCACCAAGCAACTCAACCTCCCCTTCCACCCTTAGGCCCTCTCTCTGTGTGTCCAAATCCTCCTTGCCCTGCTCCTTCCACAGAGTCTCCGTTCCCAGAATGCATGTGACCTTATTGTCTGTCACCTACACTGGGCTTTATTATTAAGTATCCTCTTGCGCCGTTGTATGGTTGCTTGGTGGATGATAACCCTGACTGCATTCTTTGGGGCTAGACACTGACTGGGTCTGCTTTCTTTCGTCTCTCAAAGTGCCTGGCTGCCCTGGGTACAAGTGAAGGCTGATGGGTTCATTGAATGAGACACAGTGGAGAGTCATAGAAAAAATGGAGATCTGGGAACCCAGAGACCAGGGTTTGTGACCAGGGCAAATTCCTTGAGCTCTCTGCATTGCTCAGTCCCTGTCTAGGAGAAAAAAGAGTTTAACTGGTTGATCTCTAAGGTCCATTCCAAATCCAATGTTCTAGGACTAATTATGGATTAATTGAGAGAGACATTCATTGCTTTTACCCATCTGTATGTGCTCCTTATACTGTAGCCTGGTAAGCTGTCCTTGACTTATAACCTGCATCCCTCCATGGTTTACTTGGGTGTAACTCACAAAATTATCTTCACATCACAGAGGAAAGTCACAAAGGAGAATGAGGGAGTACCGAGTAGTGTTTAGAAGCAGAGACTTAGGAGTCAGAGAAGCCTGGGATTCGATCTCAGCCCCGCCACTTAATAGTTGTGTGACCTTGAGCAAGTGACCTTGTTAAGAACTCTCTTTCTCTTCAGTAACATGGAGTGAATAATGCCAATCTCACAAGGCAGTGGAGGAACCAGTGAGAATACATGTGGAGGGCACACACAGTGTTAGAGCTCACTAAACAATGGCGGCAGTTATAATTATAATTGGGAGGAAGCAGGAAGGAAAGGCATGTGTCTTCCAATCCGTTAGTGAGCATTTTCTGATTTGTAAACTATTGGTTGTATTTTAAAGACAATGCCTTTATCATTTTAATAAGCAGTGTAATGATTTGAGGAAAACCATTTCAGTTCTAATAAGAACACTAGCAGTACTAATTATGCACATGATAGCATTTTAATAGAGTTCCATAATTTATGGAATCGGGAGAGACTTACAAAAACACGGATTGACTCTCATTTCTGGTGAGTGATTCACACAGGCAACTCTTGCTTCCTGCCAGTGCAAGTAAATCAAGTGTAAACCTGTACTTTTAAACTAAATTGTGAAAAAGGAAACCAAGTCAATGATAAGAAACTGTTTTAATGAGACACTTCATTCTCGAGGTGATTTGCTGGAGTGATTTTGTCCCTGCACGACCAAGAGTATCAGACCCACTGTTGTATTTTCGCTGCTGCTCTGGGTTTAAGTAACCGAAGCCTTCTCGAGTATTAAAGTTAGAGAGTGGCTCAGTGACCCTAACAGTGAAGACTCCAGAAAGCCTTTGGGTGTGAATCCAAATTTACTAACTGCCTTGCTCTGCGGTGCTGGGAATGTCACTTACAAACTAAAAAAAAAAAAAAAATGGTAGGTTGGCAGGAGGGATAGAACTTAGCTTTAGGAGTGAAACCTGGATGAGCTTAACCTGACTTTTGTGAGAAAATAAAACCTGAGATGATCCTTTTCTGTTTAAATGAAAAAAAATGTATGTTCTGGACCGAGTCTGTGTGTGTGTGTGTGTGTGTGTGTGTGTGTGTGTGTGTCTGAAGTTCAAGTACTTGTCAAGGTTTCCAGCACATGATGTCTTTTAGAAACAGAGAAAATAGTTTGATCAAAATAATGTCTTTTCATCAGTGGTAGGTGAGATAGACTTAGACTTAGGACTTCCAGATCTCCCGTGTCTTGTCTTGGTAATTTATGTTTAATGGGGTTTTAACATTGACTCTCATTGTCAGAATGAATTCCAGAAGATCAAGGAGAACCAGGAAGCCAAATTTTAATAAATACTCAGAGAGCAAGAAGAAATAATGGAAACAGAATACGTGCAGAGGGCATGTAGCTAGTGAAGAAATAGGTTTTTGGAAAACAGGACAGGGCACAACTTCAAAGACGTGTCTTTTACCCATTAATCCTCTTAGCGCGCCAATGATTTCTCAGAGATTGATTATCTCTGGGGAAATGTGTTACATCAGCCCTCAGTTTTCTAGGCCCGTTAGTCCCAGCGAACATTCTCTACTGCTGGGATGATGGACTCTTGTGCCATGTTTACCTGTGTTCCCGCAACTCATTCCCCGCCTCACCAGTCCCAGTTGGGAGCCGAGAGATGCCTCTGCCCTCAGTAGTCAGTCTTTGGGATTCTTACTCACACCCTTTTGGAAGGCAAGAGAAACATAAACAGAACGGGCAGGCAGCGTGTGTTTAGGTTATCTTTAGGTTGGCTGATCAATTCCTCATAAGGCTTTGGATATTTATTTAGTATTTTCTTTTTTTTTTTTTTGAGTTGGAGTCTCACTCTGTCACCCAGACTGGAGTGCAGTGGCCACTCCCGGCCACTGCAACCTCGACCTGCTGGGCTCTGGTGATCCTTCAGCCTCAGCCTTCAGTAGCCGGAATTGCAGGTGTGCGCTACCACGCCCGGCTAATTTGTTGATTAATTGTAGAGATGAGGTCTTGCCAAGTTGCCCAGGCGGGTCTCGGACCCGCGGGCTCAGGCAATCCACTCACCTTGGCCTCCCAAAGCGCGGGATTACAGGCTGAGCCACCGAGCCCGGCCTGTTTAGTATTTTCATGGTGAATAGATACACCGTGTCCATCCAAATGCCTCTAAACTAGAAGTGAGATTCCTAAAGAGTGTTAAAAAGAAGAAAGAGGGGTGTCTCTTGAAGTCTCTTTGTCTAGTATGATGGGCAAAGGAATTTACCAGTTACTAACATTGTAAATAACCTTCTCACAGTTTCAATTTGTCACATGTAAAATGGCAATACTAATAATAATGTGGGCCAGGCTTGGTGGCTCAGCCTGTAATCCCAGCACTTTGGGAGGCCAAGACGAGTGGATTCCCTGAGCCCATGGGTTTGAGAACAGCCCGGGCAACTTGGTGAAACCTCATCTCTACAATAAATCAAAAATTAGCCGGGTGTGTTAGTGCACACCTGTAGTTCTGGCTACTTGGAAGGCTGAGGTGGAAGGATCACTGGAGCCTAGCAGGTCGAGGCTGTGTTGGCCGGGAGCATGCGCCTGCACTCTAGTTTGGGCGACAGAGTGAGACTCCAACTCAACATAATAATAATAATAACAATAATAATAATAATAATAATAATAGTATGCCCCCCATAGAGGTGTTAGGAAAATTACATGGGTTAGTATTTGTTAAATGTACAGTGCCTGCATGGCACCATAGAAGACACTCAATAAAATTAGCTAAAATTAAGGGAACTATTCTAAGTGTGAGAATTAGTAAGCATGTTGGAAGTGATAGTAAGAAGGAATAAAACCCTCCTTGGGAAAAATGGAGATCAGGGAAAAGACTAGTCAGCAGGCTTCTGAGTGTGGGAGTATACAGGATGTGAGCAGATCTCTGAACTTAAGTGTCTGCATCCTCCTTGCCACAGAAATAATCTACAATAGACATAGTAAGAGGAAAAAAGACCTATGATTTTCAAGACTATGTGAGCAAGGTTGAAAAGGGCTACACATGAGTCAATGATACTCAAGCTTTTAATGTCACTCTCAGTTACCTCATTCTTTATTTCATTCATTCAACCCACATTTAGCATAAAATTTGTGCAGTTCATTGATACTGCCTAACCTTAAGATAGCTACAGGAGGAGGCAGGTAAGTAATTAGACAATGAGACAACAATATTCTGAGTGATCAGGTGGAATGACGTACACTTGGAATACTTCTGGGAGGGTTTGATGCCTGCGATTAGATGAATACGAGTTATCTAATGAGGGAAGAAGCATGTTTCAGGTAGAGGTTTCTGCATATGCAAAGGAATGAATGACAGAGCATTGTGTGTGTGACAAACCTTTGTCTGCTAATTCTAACATCTGAGTCATTTCAGTCTCCATTGCTATGTTCTTAAGTACAGGCCATCTTTTTTATGTCTAGTAATTTTGGATTATATTCTGGACATTGTTGATGGTATATTGTATAGCCTATGGATTCTATTATGTTCCTCCCAAGAGTTTTAACTTTTTATTTTAGCAGGCATTTAATTTGACTGAACTCAAACACTAGACTCTGTCTCCCTCATGGTGGGCAGAAGCTGAAATCTCTGATCAGTTCTATTAATTTTAGATGGGTGGCTTGGAATCCACTTCATGCATGTGAAGCTTAGGAGTCAGCCAGAAGTTTGGATGGAGTTAATATGAAGAATTTGGAGCACTCCTTCTGAGGCTCTCTCCTTCTTGGGATTTCTCCTTTTATTTTCCAGCTGCTTCAAACCTTATTTTTTGATTCTGCAGGTTTCTTTGTAGTTTCTAGTCACCCTACATAGTACAGACTAGGGTCTGCACTCAAGAAAAAAACTGCAAAGCCCAGAACACTCATACAATCCTTCCTTCTTCCAGTTTTGCCTACTTTGAGTTGCTCTCTAGTGTATACAAATAGGTATTTTAAAATTTTTGTTAAGTAATAGTTATGTTCATAGGATAGGTCCCATATAAGACATCCTAAGATATTGGAAGCAAAACTCCCACATGGATATTTCAATAACAGCAAGTAGGTCAATATGGTGTGGGGGAGGGGGGGAGTGTGTGTGCGTATGTCGTATGTGTGCATGTGACACCACTTGGGGGGGGCGGTGAAGGCCTTCTTTATTAGATTAAGAAATTTAAACTGGATCCTGAAGGCTGTGATGGAGAACTTCAATCAGAAGAGTTAATAGCTGAGCGTGGTAGCTCACACCTGTAATCCCAGCACTGTGGGAGGCCGAGGAGAGGATTTCTTGGATGCCAACCTGGGCAACATAGCAAGACCTCATTTCAACTAAAATAAAAAAAATTAACTGAATGTGGTATCACGGGCGTGTAGTCTCAGCTACACTGGAGGCTGAGGCAGAGGGATTGCCTGAGTCCAGGAGGTCAAGGCTGGGGTGAGCCATGATTGTACCACTGCACGCCAGCCTGGGGAACAGAGTGAGACTTTGATTCAAAAGAACAACAACAACAAAACAAAACAAAGAAGAATAAAATCATCAGGATTGTGTCTTATAAACATGGTTGGGTATCTATCTGTATGAAGAATGAGCCAGAAGGAGTGGAAAGATAGGAGACTAATGGGGAAACACAGTTTTGCTTTCCTCTCTCTGTAAGATGAGGGGTTGAACTAGCGAATCATTAACACCTCTTGGGGCTCTGGTTTTCTGATCTTCCCATTAATGCCTTTACTTGGCCTCATTGCAGCTGGGGGTTCCTGCAAGGCTGTGTTTCACAGAGCACTATACACAGCCCTTGGAACCCAAGCTTTAAAAGATGCCATTAGAATAAAAAAAATACACTTAGTGGTGTTTTATGGCTTATGAATAGATTAAGGTAATGGAGGCACAAAACAACACACATGAATGCACCATGGGTGGTTAACAACCTTTGAATTTCTCCAGCTCTCCCTTCAGACCTCTCTTATCACAACAGGTATTTGGTCATTTCATGTGATCTTAAATGGCCTGCTATTAATCTGGCTTTGATTCTTTTTTTCACTCCTCAGAATAATGGAGATGGGCCTCGTAAGAACCCAATGCTATGGATCTGTCGCACCAGGGGCACTCCAATTGGGAAGGGTGGGAAGATATTCTATCCTAGTCTCCTGCAAACCTCAGGAGATGTCAGTGGCAGTGTCATGGGCATGTTGGTTCCATCACGCCCATGGGTTCTGAACCAACAGGAAAGTGAGGAGGCTCAGGGTGTCCTGCCCCTTCCAAGGCTTCCTGGAGAGCAAAGAGCTCCTGCCCTGCCCTGGTATGAGTCAGAGATGGTGGATGACACATTGACACTTGTCCTTGCTGGGGAGGGGATCCAGGGTCCAGCTACTCACCTTCAGCATACACACTTTTATGTGCTTTTCCTCAATAGGAGCTCAGGTCTCTCAGTGCTGAAAGGTAGCAGAGTGTTCCACCTCCATAAATGAATCCTACATTCAGTTCGTGAAACAGATTTTAGGATTTGGAGAGTCAGCAACTTAATTCTTGCATGCTGTTGCCCCAGTATGACTGTAAACCAAGGCTTTCCTCCTAGGACTGCAAGACTGGTATAGTGATTGGTGATTTACCTGGCTTTTTACATCAGTGAATGTCATTTTACTCAGAATTGACTACATGGTTTTGTCTTAGATGGCTCCCAAGTTTTTTCTCTGATCTGCTTCCAGTCTGAAGTGTATGAGTACATCAGTTCAGACATTGATTAGGAACCTGGGCTTGGCCTGAGGATATTCACCTGATTCAGATGAGGTTCTTGTCCTTAGGAAGGCCTGAGTTAAGCACCTGTTCACGTCCCTTCCTGGGCTGCAAGACTCTCTGCTCTGCAAAGCAAGCTTATAAAAACAATGTACCTTTCCATAGTGGTTCTCGCTCTTCTGTCACATTGTGGCCACTGAATTTGATTTGGCAGAAATACCAGGAAGTGGAGAATGTGCTTGCAGCATGTGATATTCAAGTTAGGGATCCGCTGACATTTGCCGACTTCTGTATACCGGTTCTGGTGGAAGTAGGCCTACGCGTGGACTCCGTTGCTGTGATTTGAGGAATCTGTGAGGCCTGCTTTGAGCCTGTCTCCTACTTCCTTGCCTTTGTGCCTGAAATTCCTGCCATTGATGTAACTCATATTTGCTTTCAGAATTCTCCTACTGATGAAGGCCTGTCATATTGGAAGGCGACTGAGAAGGCACATGAACTATTTGTGATGTTCCATCTGGGAACTGTGGACAGTGGAAGTGGGAGGTGGGGATGGATTAGGGGATGGGGGAGACTGATTTAAAAAGGCAGGCTGGGAGGAAGCACGTCTACCCTGTTTGGGTCTTGGTGAGCTCTCTGCCTTTCTTCCCCTTCCATTCTCTTTTCTTCTTTTTCTTCCTTTTTGTCAGTGTCACTCTTTCGCCCAGGCTGGAATGCAGTGGCATGATCATGGCCACTGCAGCCTTGACCTGCTGGGCTCAGGTGATCCTTCCACCTCAGCCTCCTGAGTAACTGACTAATTATTTTGATCTTCTTGAAGTCACTTGCCTCATTAGTGGAGACTCTCCATCCTGGGCCAAGACCCAGTCCTGCAGTCAAACTTGGCTTAGTCAACCAAGCAC